>JBBPCX010000088.1:29857016-29873254 GCA_037974365.1 Hydrocynus forskahlii | reverse complement strand
TTCGCACACACACACACGCACATACATACACACACGCAAACGCACGCGCGCGGACGGATCCTTATAAAAGGAAAAATGACGTGTACGTGGCATGCTTTTCTTCTTTTCATTCTTAATTTTTTTATTTTATTACTCCCTCCTGTCAGGTTTATTTCTGCCACAAGGGGGAAAATAATAAATAAATGGCTGAAACCTGGTGAGAAATAAAGACACTGTTTTTACTTGTTTTCAGACGAACTCCGACCAGGCTCTGAGAAGAAGTGAGGAAGGAGATAAAAAAGAAGAGGAAGGTAACAGAAGAGAGAAATAAAAATATGCGGCGAGCGAGGAGACCGCGCTGTGCAGAAGTGTGTGCAGAAGTGTGTGAGGAAGTGTGTGTGGAGGACATGAGCACATGGTCTCTTCAAAATGGCCCACGCCGAGAAGGGCGAGTTTTCCTCTTCTTCACCTTCTTCTTCTCCCACACCTCGTGACACCAGAGGTAAGCGCGAGGGTTGTTTCTGGAGCTGCTGGTGGTGGTGGCCGCTGTGTGTGGGGGAGTGGGAGGCTTAACTAAAGGAAGATCGACAGGGGGCGCTGTTGTTTCACTCGTTTTTTGTGATTTTTTCTATTTTTTAGGGGGGCTTGCAGTTTTTTGGGCGCAGTCACGTTGGCCAAACACATTTCCTGATCTTTTTTTCCCTCCTCTCCACCGTATAAGGCTAAAAAAAGAGTCTTTCCTGTACTGGAACATTGGAGACATATAGGAGTGGGAGAACAGCTCTCACAGTACACATGTTGGCTTGAATTGAGTTTCTTAGATTCTCTTAATTTAAAGGACCAGGCTGCTGAGGTCATCTGGTATTAAAGACCCCATGTGTTGTGGACCATGGTGTCAGTTTGATTTGAGAAGTGCTTGGGACCACTCATCTGTCTGGGGGGCTGCAGAACTTGAGGACTCTAGCTTCATTACCAAGAGAGATCAAAATGCTGCTTGAGCTCTTGGAATAACAAAGTTTGCCTTCTGTAGAAAGTCCCCAAAATAAAGTTTGGTTGTGGAATAAACAGAATAAATACTTTTAATGTACGCTGGGCAACACCCCTGAAGAAAAAGTGGTGGGGACACTGTCCCCAACTTCCCCCGGCATAAATGATGCCTAAGCTGTCAAGAACATTTGTGTGATAAGTTCTGAAATATGCCGTTCACTCTCCAGAATATCCAAAATCAGCACATCTTGACTTAATTGCTTTTGTGATGTCACAAAAACAGCAGTTCAGCCATGCCCACTCAATCTGACTTTATAAGGAATGTTTCAGCCTGGACTGGCTTCTCATTTTCATTACATTTTGTCTAGCTTTTGTGAGTTGCACATATTTTGTGTTTTGCAGTGCAGGTGTTTGTTTTAAGCTCCTTGTGAGGACCTGGCGTGGACAGCACTGTGGGCACCTGTAGCTGGTTTGGTGTAGACAGAACAGTGTTTGCAGAGATGAGTCAATGAGAACGACCCCACAAGGGCAGGAATACAAACAGAGAGAGAGAGAGAGACTGACATTTACTGTCTCTCTTAATGTGATGTAAAGTTGAGACGGCTGGGCTTCAGCTTTCAAATCCACAGAGCCCTCAAAACAGACAAATACACGCTTACCAAGCAGACTTCACCCTCTCTCTCCCTCTCTCACACACACATACACATTTACACACCCTGTCCTTCAGGAGTCCATGTTTAAATAGCAGTTTAGCCCCGCCCATTCACGCTGATGTCATAAGCAATGTTTGAGCCTGGACTCCTTTTTGAATAAGGTGCTGTACAGGATCAGCCAATCAGCACAGGGATCATTAAAAGTCTTGTAGTAGCAACAACAAAAATAGTCTGTTTTTTTCTAAGGAGATGTCAGGAAATGGGGATGTATAAATGGAGTATGACATCATAAGTGGACCTCACAGGGGGGAAAAAAAAAACTGGCCCTTTAACTGGAAGCAAATGATAAAGCTTACATATTAATCGGTAATAGATGATGAGGCAAAATCACTATAATCTTTTTCTTTCTCCCTCTCTCTCTATATGTGTGTGTGTGTATGTGTGTGTGTTTTGGAGTTGAGAGGAAGGCCTGGGACAGGTGTTTATTTAAAGAGTACTTGTAGCTGTTGACCCCTCGACCTTCCACACAGTCAAACTCAGTAATCCGCCCACGAGCCGCGCTCATTTGCTCCAAAACAGCCCATCTCAGCGGCCATGCTCAGCACACGGAGCACAGTATCTGGCGCTGGCAGTTAAGGCATGTTTCAGAATTATGAAATGTGGACTCTGAAAGGTCATGAGAATTGCAGTGGGTACTTCTAGGCGTATGCCGCGAGATGAGGTCTAAATCTCTCTTTCTTTCTCTCTCCCACACGCAAACACTCACACAAACATTTACTCATGTTTGGCAGGAAGGCAACTTTCTGCTGCATTGCTGAATTTCTGATGCAGGAAAAGTTGCAGGGACTGTGTTTCTGCGAGCGTGTGTGTGCGTGTGTGTGTGTGTGAAACGGGATTGACAAGTATGCTCACTTTTCAAAGACTGACACTCCTTCAGTCAGGGGGCTCCAGGCAGGACTAAGGCAACTGAAAATTTCGATAGCCAACAGATAATTGCAACATGAGCCTACTCACCACAGACTAATTAGTTATTACCACCCTTTAGCACCTCTCTGTGCTTTTCTTACATAACACTTAAAGAGCCCACATCCAGAATTTTATATTTTACTTTTTTCACTAAGGTCTATTTATGTTCATGTTTATGTGCCCCAATGTACCAAAAACAGTCCTAATTCATTTTACCTGACCATTTTCCAATCTCTATCACTTAGAATTAAAGAGTTTTTTTTTGGTACTCTGCCAAAAAAAAAGAGATGTAAATGTTATATACCATCCATAAAGCAGTCTAGAATAAAATAATGGGCCGGGCAAATCTGCTGTAAAACAAATAGGTGGATATATGTGAATGAGTTGGTTTCTGTGACATCACAAAAACAGGGATTTCAAAACAGCCTGGTTTATGGACTGAAGAGTGACAATTTGGTTTCCTATGATATGGATCCATTATTGGTGCTCTTTTATGGCTATGAATCTATAGACTTTTAATATCGTCTGGTTTTCTGGTGTATCATCGTTAGGACTTACAGTGTGACTAAAGCCTTAAAGGGGAATTCCACTAATTAAAAAAAAAATACTTTCCCCTCTGTCTGTAAAGTAATTACTGTAAAGTAATTGAAAGTGGTTTGATGTGAAATGCACTGTCCTGGAGAGTCAGAATTGTTCACAATATTGGCAAATGGAACCAGACATTTGACGAGTTCCATGTGTAAAACCTCCCTCACAGATTATGACCAAATAAAAATAATTGATACCAGAGACATTGTTTTATTACCGATTTGGCCTAATATGTATCCATTCATGGTGGAGGGCGTTCTAAAGCAAAATAATCCCCAAAGAGACAGTATGTGTATATATTTCCCACTATTTAACCATCATCAGCAATACATATAAAAACTCAGAAGACATGTAGGGTCACTGGGTTTGTGTGGTAGAGAAGCTATATTGGGGTGTTAGCAGAAACGTGGCCCCTGCTTCTGCCATGACCTTCATTAAGAAATGAGATGGTAAGTTTCTCTACAGTCTCAGGTCAACACCATTCTGAATGACTTTGTTCGCAACTCTGAATTTTAACAGAAAATTTGAAATTCCCCTTTAAAGCTGCTCATTATAAGAGCTTAACATAGAACCACACACACACACAAACACACATGCACATAAATACAAAACAAAGTTTAGGCAATTGAAATTGCTAATGCATTTACAGCAGTTTAGACGCTATGTTAATTAGAGGCCTTCCAATATGCACACACACACACACACATACACACACAAAGATACTCACACACACACACACACACACGTATAAAGGAAGGGACAGAAAGAGAAAAGGAGGTAGAGAGAGAGAGAGAGAGAGAGAAAGACAGAGACAGAATGAGAGGTACTGAGAGAGATGCAGAGAACCGTGTTGCGTTTCCATATGCTAAGTGCTACTCCAGGCTAGCCTGAAGGGCGCGGGTGTTTTTGCTAGGTTTGCTCTCTGACTATGCTAATTACAGACGTTAGCAAGTGTACTAAATGAGAAAGTTACAGGGGCAACAGAGCATAAGTGCCCGCCCGTCTCTGAATGTCTGCAGCGGCCAGTGAGGCATGCAGGGCTTTTAAAGCCCATAAACAACCACAGCGCCATCAGAGCACCCAATTGAGCAATTACTTTGATTGGCATTAATGAGGGCACATCGGATTAGGCCTGATCTTTTCTAACTGGTAGAGGGTTTAAGTTGTCCTCTGAGGTCGCAGCATGCCAGTGAGTACAAGAAATCGATCACTTAGCAAGTTTTAAATGTGTTGATGGAGTTTTCATTCACAATGTCATTGTACTTACAAGACTTGAGTATGCAAATAGTCTAGGCCTAATCATTAGGCTCTATACCACTCCTAGCCTCCTTCAGTTCAGCATCCGACAATATGTTCTACGAAATAGCACCACGATCCTGAATGTGTTTTTCTGAAATAACATTCCAAAAGGCTTAAATGCTTTTCTGAAAGCTATATCAGTCGGGCCCTAGTCAGGACCCATCAAAGTGCGTCTAGAGCCTTTCAAAGGAATTTCATTAGTTTTCAACATTTCTACATAATTCATTGAGTGGTTTGATACAAAATGTGTTATATATTGTTCACAGTGGTGGTGAATGGAACCAGGCATCTGAATAGTGTAATGTCTATAAATGGTCCATCACAGTTATTACATGATTGCCAGTATAAATACTTTTTAAAGATGTGGAGTTCCTGGGTGACACAGCCAGTCCAAAAGAGCCGTTCTTCATGCATTCTAAGTTGTCCAATAATGTTGCGTTATTGGCAGTTTGAAAAGACGTGATGACTCTTCATCTGACTTGGAAGAAGCATGTGCTCGCCTTCACGGGCCTCCTAGTGGTGGTAGTCTCATGTGATTTGGGAAGTCTGTAGATTTAGACCAGTTTGGGAGGAAATCAGAGGGTAATGGCATTTATGGTGAAGATGTACAAGCAAGGTTTTTTAAAGCACAATATTGCCCAAAGAAAGCTTTACATTACATGCAAACACTCAGAAGATGTGTAGGGGTAGAGATCAGTGTTGGGAGTAACGAATTACTGTAATGCATTGCTTTTTGCTGTAACGCGGTAATGTAAGGCATTACAGAAAAAATGGTAATATTTTACTCAGTAGAAATGTTAGTAATGCGTGTTACAATGCATATTTAACCCGGAATTAAGTCATTTTTTTTCTTCATACAAATTCGCCAAAATCACCGTGAGATCAGCCAAGGAGAAACGTCCGCGCAAAACGTTTCACTTAGTCAGACAGAACAGAGAGATGAGTAGGGTGAGCAAGACGTCTTCTTTTCCCCGGACATGTCCTCTTTTTGAAATCTGCGTCTGGTGTCCAGCCAGAATTTTAGAATCGTCCTAAACATTAGAATTTTGAGCTGCCTAAACATTCGTCACGTCATGGGTATCTCTCATAAACTAAAAGTCCAGAACGGCCGTCCGGTGCCGAGATGTGCATAAAACATATCAACCCCCACGGACCATGGCAGAGCTGGATAACGTCGGATAGTACTGTTTTTAACCATAAGCCTTGCTCAGTCAGATACCACATCACCTTCCACTGGCTGTGTAATGAGCTAATTGAGCGTCATGAGCTACGTTTAGATTGCCAAATCCATATTTCCAGTTATTTTGGTGAGAGTAACTTAAAAGTAATGCAATAGTAGTGTAATGCCTTACATTTTAAATACAGTAATATTGTAATGTAATGAATTACTTTGAAATGACAGTAGCAAGTAATAACTAACGCATTACAGTCTTGAAGTAACTTGCCCAACACTGGTAGTGATGAGTTTGGATTGTAAATATATTTGTGTTGTAAACCCCTTGTTGTATTCACCACCACTGTAAATAAATCAAGAGTATTGATGTTTCTGTACAGTGAACAATTCTGAGTTTTTCTTTTCAACCTCTGAATTAAGAAAAAAGCAGTGGAACTCTGTCATTCATTTCCCACAGTGTTTTTTCAGTTCACAATGACCATGACTTTCAAGCCCCTTAAGACTGAACTTGTTTCAGATTTTGAATGGAAGTGTGATATATTCACACATTCTTGTTAATGGAGTGTTTCCCAGTGCAGTCCACACGGACTCCCAGCCATGGTCCATCACAGCCTCCAGCACAGCTGCACCAGGTGTTCTTGTTAGCTTGTTTCAGGTGTACTGGGGCTGGGACAGAGAAATTATGGATCATGTGGGGTGTCCCCAGTGAATGGACTGGAAAACACAGAGCTAAGAGGTTCAGTTATTTACCTGTTCAATGTAGAGCTGTCACAATTAAAACAACGGAAGTAAATGTTCTGAATCACTTGGCAGGTAACTGGCAGTCTGCATGATGATTTTGTCAACAATTTGTCAAAATGGTGTCAAAAAACAAGACATTAGAGTAGAATGGTTGTAATTCTCATTTTTGGAGCCCCTTTTTATAAAATGTGATTGGTAGGGAAAACATTTCTCCATGCAGAATATCTCCACGTTCCTTCAGAATCCTTCACCCATATGTAGGATTTCCTCTTCAGGTTTTGTTTGGGAATTAGGTTCATAAGGTTGTTAGGGCCATTACAAAGCTTGATGGTTTTGGATCATATGGCCAAACCCACATCTATTAAATAAACCAGAAGTGTTTGGTTTTAGTGAAAGCAGAGGCCTTTTCTATCACAATGAAATATGTTGTTATATCAGCATATTGGAAAATATGAATAATAGGGATGACCCAGATCATTCCAATACTCAAGTATTTGTTGCATTGGCAATCAGTTTTATGGGGTTGCTTTGAAGACATAAAAAGTTTGATTAATTAGTATAGCAGTTCATATCTAAGTAGTTTTGGTGTGAGTGACACTAAAACCAGTTAATCAAAGAATCAAATCTTTTTGTCAGATGGATTCTGGCACCTGATGAGGATGGGTTCCCTGATTGCTACTGTTGATGGCTACAGTATGAGGCTGGTGAATAAAATAATTATTCTGATTTGGTACTGGCTCACAAAACCTGTGGTTTAACATGAGGCTACAATCCTCTTGCCCCCTATTGGTTATGTGTAGAACTTCAGTAATGAAAATTAGCCAATTATGGTTAATTGTAAAACATTTTTGAGGGTGGTTTTGAGTGTTGGAGGACTTCAGAAATGTTCAGAAATATCAACATATTTTCATTAATTGGATGGGTTCCTTCTGGCAAGCCGTCCAGTTAACTTGCTAAAACCCTGCGGTCCTGATGGTGCATGCTTAAGGTTTTTTTTCTGTCCTTCTCCCTTGGTGTAGATATAACACACTTTTCCCAGGCAGGTTCATCTCATCTCCAGTTGTTTGAGGCGTTTTATTATTACCTCAATAATCCTTTTATGTGCAGCTGCATATTTATAGCCTTTTGTCTGATTTCACTGATGATTCTCTGATCTTTCTCATATTCATAGATTAGTAAGAGATTTTAGCATGTGTGACATCACAGTTGCATCCTAATAAAATGTAGTCTTGGTAGATCATCTAAGAGTTTCTCAAATTTCAGATCCTGAAAATGTCATATGTAAAGGAAACATTTTAGTGTGTCAGTAATTGAGTCGCACTTTATTGATAACAGTGATTTATTTTGTTACTCATTGTTAGTAATCTGGGAGACTCTACTTCCAGAGGGCACGTGTAATTGCAATTTTTTTTGTCATAAATCTCTGGTGAGCTGTCCATCAGTCTGCCTGTTTTGCTGGCCACAGCACTTTGACTCTTAACCCTACATAAGCTGTTCTCCACTCATCAAGCTGTGATTTATTCACGTTATTGCTCGGAGCCATTAATAATTTCTGTGCTTTAAGACACACATAGACATCTACACATCTGGAATCGGCCAGCCAACAAATTCAGTCATATACCACTATAAACTATTGAAGACTCCGTTCAATTAAGTTGGCCATTGAGATCCATTTGTCCTGTCCAGTGCTAACTCAGTTGGCATAGCTAATTAGCAGTAAGTGAACCATCATACCACTTAAACAGTTTAAAGTAATTAAAAAGTATTGGCTTTTCGTGATTTATTAAAAGTGCTGCCATACAAATGTGCATAAAGGTTTGGGCATCTCGTCAAATTACACATGTTGTTGATTTTCAAAGTGAAAAAGGGGCTCACTCTCTACATCTAGGGGTTGGCTGATTGTTTGATGCTGAAGACTTTTTAACCAAAAAACATCTAATATGACAAATGTTAATGTTTGGATATTATCAACAAAAACAAAACAGATTTTGGTTGAGCTTGAACAAAATAGCTAGTTACCTATTGCCTAATAATGTATAGTGGTAATAATGTAAGCGCCAGTAAAAGGTTTTCTTCTTGGTGGAGTCGAATACATCCATCTAGGATACATTGTTACAAACCGGGTCTTTCTTAAGGAAAAGCTACAAGAGAAACAGGCACTGTGTCTCAGACTGAGGAAAATGAGAATACCAAGCATAAACCGAAACAGAGAAAATACCGTAGCAAGTACTAAGGTCCTGTCAAATGACTCACTGAAGTTAAATAGATTGCACGGTCGCATGGAGACTTAACATAGTGAGAATGTGTCTAAACCTACAGAACTGAGCCAGATCTCCATTTGTGTGGGCCGTGAGTTGCAAAAGGTTGGGAACCCATGTACATTTTAATTTGCAATTACTATTTATTTGCAAATTTAAAATGGCCTTTGCAAAACTTTTTAAAGAGTATCTGTAGACTCCCTACATAAACCTCCAGCTCCTTTTGTTTTCACCAGCCCCTCTCTGAGTGGAGTAATGGGGTGGACATAATGTATGTCTAACACATTTGTGCTTAGTCTAGACCACTGTGTTTCACCAAAGGTGTCACACATTCTATGTCATTGTAAAAAAACAGCTTCATCATTTAATTCCTGTCTTTGCAGGGGCTGAAGCCAAGAATCATGGGAGGTATAGTCCATTTGGTGGTGATCATCTGGGTTTCGCTTGGTTGGTCCAGGGCTGCAGAGAAGCCCCCTTCTTTGAGTGTGGCGGTGATTTTGGGCCAGACACGGGGTGTGCCGGAGTCAGCTCTGCGCCCCGCTCGGGGTATTGGCGCCCCCCTGGACGTAAGCGTGCTCGGTGTGCAGGTGAACCAAACGGACCCAGGGAGCATGCTGACACACCTGTGTGAGCTCATGTCCCGGCAGAGACTGCACGGACTGGTGTACGGCGACGGGACGGATCAAGAGGCCATTGCTCAGATGTTGGACTTTGTCTCATCTCAGACGTCCATGCCCATACTGGGCATCCATGGCGGCTCCGCCATGACCATGGCTGAGAAGGTAAGGTATTCTATATTGTTAGCTAGAATATGGGTGTGGTCCAGTAAGATGCTGTGATTACTAGGGACAAACACTTTATTGTTTGTTTATGGATCCTGCAGTGTTGCACTGCTGTCATGTCAAAACCTTGTCACAGTTTTCTTTTTTGTCCTTTACGGACACTTCTCAATGAGTGGTTCAGTGGAAACAATCTAAAATTAAATTCTTGGAACTTAACATACCCATAAGTTTGCCATCTCTAAGTTACTAGGTTTTCTTCTGACAGTAATGCGTTTTCCTAACACTTTTCATTGTGGGCATCCTGAGCTATGTCAGATGTTCTAGAGGAGTTCTGTGGAGATTTTGTTGAATGAACAGATTTGTATGATCCAAAAGATGTACATAATCTTTTTAGATGTTTCAATACATTTCAAGGAATATGTTGTTGGCAATATGTAGCATAAATGCAAATAATTTGTCCAAATAATGCTGGCATACTGAAAGTGAACAAGAGTGGCTCATTCCAAATATAGTTTTATGTAGCTATTCGAGACTAATATGCATCCATAGAAAACTAAATACTGCAAGTTATTGCCACACCCATCTGGCCACCTCACAACACATACTTCACCAAAACCATTAGATCATAATTGACCAATATGGGCAAAAATGACTACTGAATTGCTGTGTGTTCTCATTGAAAAGTATTACCATGAAAAATAAATGAAATCCAAGCAATAACACGCTGAACTCTAAAATCACTCTAAATTGCCTCCCTCACTAGTGCTGTGTTGGCAGCAGTTAATGGTTGCTAAGTCGCTGCAGCGGTTAATAACAGAAACAGACAACAGCTCCAATTAGGCTGTTAAAACATCCAGAAGTAAACGAGGTCCACACATGAAAGTGGCCTTTCCTTATGTCATTTGCTTCTCAAACTGAAATACTGTCTGTTGGATAAAACCTAATTCATGATTTAAAAATGGACTGGAAAAAACACCTGGACTGTCCATTTCTAAGACTGGGGCTTGATAGCCTTAGCACCAAAACTTGTATGGATGGACAAAAATCTTACTGCAGAATCAAATAAGGTTGCAGTGGCATTCCTCCCACAGCCTAACCTTTATGAGTGTTTGCACAAACCCACATGCTTTGTTTTATTTCAGCGGGAACAGTTGTCAACAATATCTCAACAAGTGTTCCACAAGGAAACTTCTCAGCAAATCTGCACGCCTGAATTGTTGAAGGGGAATTCTACCAAAACTGTATTAACCAGTTCTCTAGCTAATCACATGACTTTTCAACTGATTTCAGTTGGGGTCTGTTTAGGTCATGTCCTGGACTTTATTTTCCTTTCAGTGGAGACTCTCTAAAATGCAGTGTAGTCGATAAGTCACTCAGAGAAGTTTGATGTGAAATGCTCGTTGTTTACAGTGAATGGAGCCGGACATCCAGACTGTTTAATGCCTCGAAAAGCTCCCTCATAGAAAGTTTTTACATGATATTTCTTACATATACACTTGGTGGAGAGGAGCAAGCGGGGTGTTGTTAGGCAAAATAGTCTCCAAAACTTAGAGGAGGATCATTGAGGTTAATTTGTAGTTCTGGATAGTAAATAAATGGTTATTTGTGTTGTGGATTTGAGCCGTGTTTTATTCGACACCAGTGATGCATTTCACCTTAAATCACTCTATTTTACTCTTATCTACAAAATGTCCAAACTGGAATTTGCTTTCTGACATCGTATGATCTAAGAAAATAAATACAGAAATACATCTAAAATAAAGGCTCTCTTCAGTGCAAGTGTTTTTCAAATGCCTGGTGTCTTGAAAACTGGCCCGTAGAGTCCAGGAACAGGTGTGGCGCTTGTCTTTGTGGCTGGGGGCTGTGGATGCGCCTGCCACACCAGTGCCTGGCCTCATTTATCCTGCAAGTTTTTTAGGCACCCAGTTCTGGGCATGTCATCACACCTGCCACCAATCAGACATTTCCACCCCTGCATGAATGATAAAGTGGACTTCAAATATTTTAAGGCATAGTTTTAGACTGCACACTTTTGTGGCATTAAACAGTTTAGAAAGCCTGACAGATACACTGTATCACTGATGCCATCTGCACCAAATACAGGCTGTCAGACTGCCAGTCCTCCTGCTTGTTACTGGCCTTCCGTCTGTTTTCTTTGTCTTGCTTTGTTTCCTGCTAGGTTGACAACAAGTTGGTTAAGGAAAATTCACTTGTTCGGTGTGGGCATGACAGAATACCTGGATCATATAATTAGATTATACTTGCCACAGATATGTGAAGCTGAACAGAGAGTGAGAGGATCAGAGAAGGTGGACACTGTGTGGTTATTGCTGCTCCCTCATAATGGACACTCCGATCCAATCCACACTTTATCTGAGCAACACATACCCACTTTCACATTTCCAGTAAATACAGAAGCAGTCTGGAAGAACATATATACAGGTATTTAACTTCCTGTAAAATATATTTGCTTGCAAGATGGAGAGCCTGGAGGCTAGAGCTTTACCTGTTGAACAGTGCCCAGTTCAACCCAGTTAGTTTTAGTTGCATTAAAGGGGACAACCAAATTTCAGCCAATCATTAAATGTTAACACTGAATTCAGAAAGGTGTGAAATGTTCCATTCTAGAGGAATTTGCAGAATCAGGATTGTTCACAGTGGCAGTGAACCTGAATTCTGAAGAGGTTGTTGTAAGATTTTGGCCCAAAACTTATGTTTTAAAATCCATTCAAGAGGTACATGCACAGAATTGTGAGGCAAAATAGTCTGCAGGGAAAACATATTTTGTTCAGATTTCTCACTGTTTTACCATCACCATTACATTTAAAAGCTCGAAAGAGACGTTTCACTGATGGGTTGGGAAAGTAAATAAAATAGCTATTTTTGTGGCAGACAAATCTTTACAACGAGCCTTTTCACACCAAGCCACGATGAACGCTTCGTTTACCTCTCAGCCTTAGAATTATGCCCTTATGACTTTAGAAATTTTGAATCATTGCTAAAACAGAAACAACAGCAATGTAGCAGTTTTGTATGACTTTTTAAGTTCTTGGTATCAGAGAAAGATCATTACCAGCCTAGACTTTTTTCAATTATTTCAACATTACTGATTACTGATTAAAAGATAATAACTAGACCAGGATGGCACCTGTGGCATAAATAACATTCAGACCCTGTCAATACACTCAATACAGCTACTAAAATGTGACTATTAACAAAGCATATTACCACACAGTCTATGTCCATAAACATAGCAATCCTTCGCCAGCTGCCATGTCACCCCGTTGCATCATCCATTTCTGCTGACTTCAAACGTCCCTCTCAAACACTGATGTGATAATTTTAGATGAATTTATTCTCTTAAACACTGATGTAATCACCTCAAAGTGATCTGAGGCCTTCAAGACTTCTTGGCGGTATCTAAGTTTGGCAGTTTCTTGTTTCGTGCCACAAAGTACATGAGCCTTAAATTCGTTTTCATGCGTGGTTCGTTCGGGCTTTGAGATGATTAATTGATCCTGTTAAGCGTTGCTGGGTGTGACTTTTTCAAGACCTGTTTAGCTGGTATGATTGTAATTTTAGGAGGGCTGTTTGTGATGCTGAATATTTATGTGAGGGCTTTTGTTTATATATAATTTATGAGAAGGCTGATTTATTTATTCCCTCATTTTCCTGAAACGACACCCTCTATCTCAGTTTAGACACATCAGGCCTTCCCTTGCTGTGGCGGAGCTGCAAACACAATGTTCAAACCGAGAGATGCTCCGAGACACTTCAGCGTAGAAGGAGTACAGTGCTGAGAACTGAGCACATCAGAAACTCCAAACAGTACACGGCCCTCTCGTCGCTCCTTCAACACCCCCTCCTGTCATTTTGCAGCTGAGTTGCTTTGGACACAGAAGAATGCAGTAATGAATAATCTCCATGCATACAAAACCACATTTTAAGTGTTGGCGAACATGCAGATGTTTGGCAGTGGCCATTCCGCATCATTTGAGGAAAAGCGTTTTACTTTTATCGACGTAAGCAATGTCTTTGGTGTTGAAGTGCTAAGTAAAGTTGGACCCAAGGGCTTAGTGAAGTGGCCAGAATGCAGGCATGGAATCTTTTTGTCTGTCTTACAGAATGCACAGGCTTATATCTTTTTGCAGTCATTTGTTGGAGATTATGTAGTGTTTTCCAATTACACCCCCATGTTATATGGGTTTGTTTTGGGCCAAAAAACTAAAGAATCTCAAAACTATCTTAAACCAGTGTCTCAGGCATCAGCCTATTCGTAACCATGCAGTGGATTTATGAGAGGGAGCTCTTCAGAAATCTGGTTCCATAAAACACCACTGTTAACAAGTTTCTCCAGAATGTAACATCTGAATCGGAGTGACATTATTAAAATACTTCAGCTGCCATGTAGGATTTTTAGCACTTAGCACATCAGCAGTTATGTAGCATTTTCTCCCCTAAATATATTTGCTTGGGGCTGGTTACGTATATAAACTTGCCTCCAAAATAAGAGCCTTGAGGCTTTAGCAAAGCCAGAGAGCAATTAGTTGGCCTGATTAAGCCTTAAAGAAGAATGTTCCACCAAATTTACAAAATTTGAGCATAATAAAATAAGGTTAACAAACTTGTTTGGTGAAACTTGTTTACTTTGGTGGTGAATGGAACCAGATGTCTAAAGAGTTCCCACACAGAAAAGCCATTACATGGTTAGGAATAGACTGATGCCTCAGACATGGATTTACAATAGTTTCGAAATTCTGACTTAAATTTTTTGTCCTAAAACATATCTGTGTACAATAGAAGTGTAATTCTTGCCAACTCATGATTTGGTTCCACAGAGAGCTAGATACATTCATCTAAAATTCAACAAAGCAAGAAGATTTTGCAATTTTGTTATTCATTTGTTTCAGATCAGTTCTTTTTTCTTGCAGTTTCCCTTATTACGCAGACTCAAAGAGTCTAACAACACACTCAGTCCATGGTTTGATTCAATTAATGATTCTGAATTCCCAATTAAATTCCCACCATACTAAGAATGGGATGTGAATGAAGAAAAATGATAGTTGTGTTCAGTTCTGGCCCAATTTTCTAACAAAATAAGAGCTGGATGGTAGGTGCTGAGGTGTGAGTGATATGAATGTGCTGGACTGGGCTGTTGATTGGCCCTGGCTGAACACTAAATAATGTAGATACAACAAATATCATAATTAGTAGAATTCTCAACACTGTATTTTGTCCCATTTATGTGCTGTGATATTTCTGATCCATTGCTATAGCCCTAACACCCCACACCAGTGTTCATTGCCATAAATCTAAAACCTGCCTTTGCTTTTATTATTTTTTCTCAGTGTAATGACTGTACTAAAGGATATTGATGAATTATAATTAACGCTGCAAAGTGCTTGTCTGCTCAAGCGCCACTCAAGCTGCAAGCACATACTTTCTTGTTTAGCACTGACAAATGCAGCTCCCTCTGTGACCAGTGAGCATTCCCAAAGTAATACCGAATACATATGAGAATTACCCAATAGAATAATGAATAGCCAGCTGTGACTTTAATGCTTGACCCTAATGTAATATCCACTACAAAAAAAAAACCAATACAACCAATGCCATTACGTTTTAGAAGCAACAACACAATGGTACCTGGAAAATGTGGGCTGGTGTAATGGGGACACAAAAGCGGACGTGAATTTCACGCCACGCTGCAGCCCGCTGATGGAGAGCCAGCATGTCAACTTGTGGTTACTGTGTCTACGCAATTATTCATGAAAGTGTTCCATGTCTTATGAATGTGTTTTAAGTGCAGTGAGTATGAGTGGGGTGTCGTTAGAGGGGCCATTCTGTCATATACTTATGTGCACAGCCCAAGAACATTAAAATCTACCTTACACGTGCAATGACTGTGATCATTACAGGCACTACAATCCTACAGGGTTATCCCTTTAAATAAATGGAGTGATTATTTCGTACCACCTGGAAGCTCATTTATATCCTACCTAACTTGTGTTCATATGTCTTCTTTAACACGGCCGCCAGATTAGCTGCTTGTCCACGCTGCGAAATGCATCATCATGTAGAACTGGAGCTTTGGATGGGCAAGATCATGTATCAAAATAAAGGCAACAAAAGCATTGAGAAGAAAAGTAGATCAAAGCAAAAAGCCACAAGAGGCCGTGTAGTACTGACATTTACAAAGGAAACAGGGTGTTTACAAGGAACAGGGGTGGTCTTCCAAAGCAAAACCTCTAATAAAAACCCCCTCAAGTAGCTCACTGCCTTTACAAGTGTCACAAACAACAGTGCAACACAATAATTATGTTTAAATGAAAATGTTGTGCTACCGTTACAACTGAAATTACGGTAACCGCTCTGTGGCGGCTAAAAGTGATACAAGAACTTTCAGTCATTATCAGTGATAAGATCAGTGATCAGTAGTAATGACAGTAATGGCAGTAACCATTGCCTTGTAAGCATCTTTAGCTCATCAAATTTAATTTAGTGAAAAAACACAACACATCGATTAGTTTATGCAACTTTTGTATTTTTCCTTGTTTTTTTCCAGTGTTACTACCACCAGTAATGAGTCAGAAGGTGAAAGTAATGCATTTAAAAGTTACATTATATGGAAAAAAAGTATTATATGGAAAAAAGGGACACCTGACCATTACACAAACTTTAATGACACTGCATTCAAATGCATAGACTTAAATATGGTGTTGTTCTCCCTTTGTAGCTATAACAGCTTCCACTCTTCTTGGAAGGCTTTCCACAAGATTTTGGAGTTTCTGTGGGAATTTGTGCCCATTCA
>JBBPCX010000088.1:29842161-29856916 GCA_037974365.1 Hydrocynus forskahlii | reverse complement strand
AAAGTTGGAAGCATGGTGTTGTCCAAAATGTCTTGGTATGCTGAAGCATTAAGATTGCCCTTCACTGGAAGTAAGGGTTTTAAACCATGAAAAACACGTGTGTCCCAATACTTTTGTCCATATAGTGTATTTGCCAATGGAAAGATCTTTCAGCAAGTGCCCATTTACTTCTGTAAGTACAATTTGTCTCAACCCATTTGGTAAAAGAACAGATTTGATTCCTCTGAAAGCCGTTTAGCTCCACCCATTCCCATTCAGTATATAAGGAGACTTATAGTTTGAAATGTTTCTTAGATGAGGCACAATACTGGGCAACTGGGTCATTTACACACATTAGCCCTAAAGGCACAGTCTGTTCAATTTTTAGGCATAAAAAGAACTTGGAAAACAATGAAAAGAAGAATTGGGTCCATAAAACCACATCAAATACAGGTTCTTTAAAAGGCAGACTGGTGTCCAGAGCCCAGGAGCTGAAGAGTTAAACTGGAGGAACACTAACAGTCATTATAAATGGAACGCTAGACAATTCACTCTGGCTGATGCTGGACCCTTCTGTTAACATGCTCATGCGATGATGTACGTCCCTGACTCATATTGAAGTCCCATCCCCTTATGAGTCACCACGCAGCCCACCAGAAAGCAGTAAACGGCGGGCCATCCGTGTTTCTTATGAGGCGTGTTTTGAAATTTTGATGATCAGCCTTGGAGTGATTTACTTTAACCATTTGAAAATTAGGCCTCTGCCTCACACTGGTACCCCCTCCACTCTCTCTCTCTCTCCTCCATGCCGCTCGACCATTTGGCCTGTCTTTTTCTGTTTTCAGAATTCCACTGCGAGTCCCAGCGCTCTGCACTTCGGGGGTGTGTGTGAGGGTCCAGGAGGATGCGGCGTTCTGCTGTAAACTCAAAAAATCTTTCTCACATTATGAAAAATGAAGGAGCCGAGACACTTCTTTACCATGTTTCCAGCTGCCATATGGGAGAAGAAGTCAGAGAACAGAGACACACACACACACACACACACACACACAGAGTGCATGGAGACTGAATATTCTAAGGCCTTCTGTAAGGTCCACATGTTCAGTTTCTGTTTTCAGTGGGGCCGGGGAGGAGGGGTGCACGGACATGCTGGGTGGTACAAAGATGTCCACACTATGTGTGTGTGTGTGTGTGTGTGTGTGTGTGTTCGTGTGTGTGTGTGTGAGAGAGAGAGAGCGAGAGAGAGAGAGAGAGAGAGAAAGAGAGGGAGAGAGAGAGAGAGACCATGAGATCATGAAAGAGAAGGAGTTAAGCAGTAAGGCTGTTTTCTGCCCTATTGAAGCCGCTTTTATCCCATCTGTATCGGAGAAGTGCATTCTGGAAGAACAGAGCAAAAATGGAGGCGCTGACATGAATTAAATATGTAACACACTCACACATTTACATTACACAACACACATGCTCTTTTCTCCTCTCTTTTCTCTCTCTCTCTCTTTCATTACTCGCCCATGCAAACACAGTTGTGTTGCCTTGTTTTGCATGGAACAATAAACTAAAGTTTGTGAGGGTGTTTAATTTTCAATTTATAAAAGAAGAAGAGAAAGGGGCTGGTACTGCTGTCACTTTTGCAACTTTGCAAGTCTTGCGCCTTAAAAAAGCTAGAGAAACTATTTCGAAGATGGGAGAAAATAATAGGAATTTCTTTTTTTCTCTGATCTAGTTCTTTCAGTACATTGTTTATTAACTTTTCATACAATATAAAGCACAACTGGTCTTGCTGTATATTTAACAAAACAAGCAAAAATATGTTCTATATAATAAAAAAGGTTCTATATAATAACTGTATAGTAGCACTTGTTGGTCAAACTTGTTTACAAGCTTTGTGCAGGTTAATGTCATCAAGAACAATGGTTTAATAATGCTCTGAACCCATTTGCCCTGATTTTAGGTTTTTTGTTCACAAAGGTTTTCATAAAAAATGCTAGAAATGTTGAAAGCAAAAGACAGCTTTACTTCAAATCTTTTGCTTTTAACATCTGTAGCGTTTTTAAAAATTGGTGACCAGCAGTCTATCATTACATTTTCTCCTCTACACCAAACTTTTACTATCTTGAAATGAAAGGTTATTCTAACACAGTGGTCTTAGAAAGAGTGGTCTGAGAAAAGGTCTCATTGTCATGGTCGTACAGCAGAGCGTGAGTAAATAACTCGGCAAAGGTGGTCGAACCTACTTTCCAAACTAAAGTAGTGTAAAAGGAACTGTCCATAGTATTGAAACTGGGTGTTCTAAATGTTTGCATAATTCAGTGAGATGTAAACATAGTTTTCAGAGTGGGTCTGGTGTGAAGTGGTTCACTGTAGAGAAACATACCCAGTCTTTGGTGGTGGTGAATTGAAATGCTGTCACAAATATATCGATTGTACCTTCTGAATGTTTATGTGGAGTGCTGATGATGGTAAAATCGGAAACAAAATACATTTTGGGGACTATTTTGCCTCACAATGCCCAATACGTACCCCACCACCATGAAGATTTAAAGAGTACATTGCAGACCAAACTATTGTCTCAAGCATTAGACAGCTTCATGTAATAACCTTCTGGGTGGGATATTTAGAGACATTAAATTCTTCAGATATCTGGTTCCTCACACCACCACTATTTCCCAAGAACGACATTTCACACCACTCTGAATTACCTTGTTTTATGTCTTTAAAGGGTTTCTATCATGATAATAATCTGTTTAATGCTTGCAAAGATTTCAAGAATTGGGAAACATTAATGTATGGAAATCATGCCCAAGCAGACTGAAATAATACATGTTTCAGCTAAGACTTTATTTTTGAATGAGGCACAAAACAGGGCAGCCAGTCAGACCAACAGGTCATTTACGTATATCAGCCTTAGAGTAGCCAAGATGCTTTAAATTATGAAAATTTATGAAAATGTATGAAAATTTTGGTGCACTCCAGTAGTGGAGTTATCCTTGGTTTTTAACCTAGATGCGAGTTCTAAGGAAAAAAAAAACTTTAAAGGGCCCATATTATGGAAAACATGTTTTTTTGTAATGCAAGAGGTCGACGTGGCACACAATCACAGTGAAAATTTCAAAACATACCATTTACTCACTAGTCAATTCGGTATATCTATAACAACTTAGCTTCAACCATTGACAACGAAGTTATAAGGTAGTGGTCTGCACTCCTGAAACATCATGATCTCAACACCTGCTCTGCCTTCCTCAGTAGCCCTTGATTGGCTGGAGCATTTCAAAATGGGAGGAGGCAGCATGTTAAATGCAGGTTGGGGTTAAATGCGGCAGGAATGTAGAACTCCAGGGTGTGGGCTGGTCACCACTGTTATAAAGACATGAGTAGCCAGGTCATTAATCCCTGATATGGTATTAACTGCAGAAGTGCTAACCTGATTCAGAAAGAAACAGACACAGTTTCGGGTTCAAAGTTATAGTTAGAAATATGACAGGGCTGTCGTGGAATTACTTAATGCAAAGCTACAGAACTACACATGTATTCTACAGCTGGGACACGTTACATTCCCAGCTGTGCCACATTAATTGCTGTGCTCTTGGCTTCCTCTTCATCACAGTGACATATGCCACCACTGGGATGCTTTCAGTGACATCGAGCAACTTTGGTGAACGGTGCTTGAATGGTGCACTTCCCAATACCAGTGACATCATGGCATGTTCCGTGCCCAACCTTGGAAATATGGCACAGGCATATATGATTCAATGTCACATTTTATCAAAGACATTGTACAAAGAAGACCCTCGTTGATGTTGATGTCCCCAAACAGCACACATGGCAAAATCCAAATTTGTGTTGAAATGTGCTTGAAACAAGAATGAGAGATGTAGCCTGCAGCCTGGATGTACACTATTGTTCAAAAGTTCAGAAGAAGAAGAAGAAGAAGAAGAAGAATATTCATAATCTTAATATTCACAATCATAATAATTATAAAATTTATTTCCAGCCACAATCACATTTAAGATGTTTTTGGGGAACATTAAGAGGTTATTAATAATAACAATAATAATATTCTGTAATTATTAGTAATTGTTTGAACATTCAAGTATTAATTTATTATTTTGGTATATTTAATAATTAACACAAAAGGTCATTCTATATGCTTTACAGGCATAGAATAAAAATAAAATGAAATAGAATCAAATAATGGCAGAAATTAAAGAATGCATAGAAACTTGGTAAAAGTACATTGAAAGGGCAATTTAAGTGCAAATGTTTAAAAGAAGGCAGGGGAGAATAGTAAGAGTTTTTAGAAGATTTTTAAAGCTACTGTTGGTGCAGATCTGATACTGATGGGCTGTTTGTTCCAGCAGCGAGGTCCATAGTGACTAAATGCCATTTCACCATGTTTAGTTTTGGCTGTTTTCACCATTAGCTGACCAGCTCCTGCAGATCTAAGAGACCTACCAGGATTACATCAAACCTATCAGAGATGGATTTAGATCCCAAACCATTGAGTTACATGTTCACAATTAGTAATGCTTTGAAATCAATTGTGTGCCGAATAGGGAGCCAGTGTAAGGACCTGAGAATTGGAGTAATGTGATCTTTTACTGGTTTTGGTTAGAATTCTGTCAGCTGCATTTTGAATAATCTGGAGCTCTAATTGACTTTTTGTGAATCTCAGTGAGGAAAGTATTGCAATAGTCCACCCAGCAGGAAATGAAGGTATGGATAAGTTTAATCTGGACACAAGTCTCTAACTTTACCAATGTTTTAAGGTGCCAAAATACTGACTTTGTTACAGCTTTAATGTGATCACCAAAACTAAGGTCTCTATCCATAATCATGCCAAGATTTTTTTACATGGGTGGATGTCTTAAGTGCTCTAGATTCCAGGTGGGCACTGAAAACTGATCTTCCCTCTTTTAAGATAATCTCTGTTTTCATACATTCAGTTATGTACTTTATCGAGGCACCGTCACAATGAATCTATTTGACCAAAGTCACATGGTGAGAGAGCTAGATGGATCTGATTGTCATCTGCATAGTTATGATAGGGCAAGATCATTCTCTTCAAGGAATTGAGCCAGAGGAAGCATGTACAGATTTAACAGGACAGGTCCAAGAATGTGCATGCTATAGTAAATATATAGTGAAATGTAAAACAATTAAATAAGTAAATTATAGCTGGTTTAGTTTTTGGGTTGGAAAGAAGGCATGACAAGTCATTTTAAATATGTAATCATAGCGATACCTATCCGAGTAGGCTACTACTAGTCTCTGGTGAGCACAGTGCTTAAACCAGCAGCCTCAGATCTGCTTGTTGGATGAGTTCTGGCAATAACCTGTCTTGATGGTACTTCTGTTTTATTTTACAGGCTTACCGACTAAGTGGCTCATGAGAGCTGTATTTGAAGGAGAGGCTACAATCACAGCTTCTATAGCAACATACGACTCATACATTGTTGCTGCAGTCACAGTCACACCTAAAATTACTGTGATTGCACTGGGTGATTTTAAGTACTGGGTGTTTTCAAGAATGTTTGGTACTTGTTTGGAAATACCAATGTATAGTCCAAGCCTGTCAAATCCAATTCAGCCCTAGTAATCATTTAGAGTCATTTCTCAATAAGTTACTACCTTAGGTTTGATCACCTCTAATGCAAAATGTTCTTCATATCCACTTTATAACAATTTTGTTTTTGTTTTACTCTTCTCTCGGTCAGTTTATTCTGGGCGTACTGTACCTAACATTTCTTCTTTTTTGACAGCTTCTTAATAATTACTCATGGCCTAGAGTACATCATACGTCATATTAGAACAATTTGATTCAGTTATTGAAAACAGTGATTCTAGATTTCTGAACAAAATTCCATAAAAATTTAATTTTATTCAAACTACCCAGAAAGGTGGAGTTCCATTGTACGGAGGTATTGAATGTTTCTCAGCCAATCCCACTGTGAGGTCAGAATGAACTGCAATATAAAGTTGGGTAATTACCGCAGATCATTAGATGAGTACCATGAAATCGTATGTAGTCACAATAGGTTGGTTGGGGGGGGGGGGGTTGTAACTGAGATGCAAGTTTGAGCAACAGTGTCACATGATGCTTTGTGGCCTGCAGCCTCTGAGGACGTAATCGACACAATGGCAGTTTGAAAAGATGTGATAGGAGTCTTTATACGCGCGGCAGTTAATTTAGGCAGCCTCGTTCCTCCCCGGCTGGCGGTGCTGATGTGAGATAGGGGCAAGACTTATTGCATAAGGGAATTAAGCGTGACTAAATTGGGAGATAACGGGGGCAACAATGGATTCCCCCCCGCTCCCCAAAAAAGCACCCTGTTTGGTGACAAAGAGGAAAGAAATGAGGACTGGATGATAAGGGGTGGGATAAGGAATATGGCACATCATAATCTGAAGAGAAACCTACTCTTTGGCTTTCTTTGGCTTATTTAACCGGGATGGGAGTTACTTCAGGTTATATTGTGTATGATTGTGTGTGTGTGTGTGTAAGAGTCTGTGGATCAGATGGCACTTTGTAGGTCTTTTCTTAGAAGATAAAGCTTTTAGACCAGGCCCATCAGGCTGCACTCCCCTTTTTAATCTCAGCAATCCCTCTACGTGACCTCCCTTGCTCTCTTGCTCCCTCCTTTAGGCTTTATCAGTAGAGTGGCTCCACACAAAGGGCCCTTCTGCCTGGCGGACCCCCAGCAAAACTCCTTCTCTCTCTTTCCCTTCCTTAATTTGTCGTTCTTCCTTCTCGTCCTCCTGACTTTCTCTTTTTTCGCGCTGGGCTTGTGAAGGACAATGTGGAGTCAGAATGCAGATGGGTGGGTCCATTCAGCGATGAATGAGGTCATTTTCCCCTCACAGTGCTTTCGCGCGAGATGAGTGTTCAGGAGAAGAACGGAGGGGGGAATCTTGAAAACCTTTGAAAGCGGCTTTTAGGGGCTATGTTTAGAAGCCCTGTTCCTCGGCCTTTCGCGTTTTGTGCAACACAAACTTGATAAATATTGCAAGCTCAAGCAGACGCAGTAGCTAATTCGCTCTGAGAGGGATGCTAACTCCTTAAGATGTTTCAAATTTGTTCTCGTCTGAAGCCACAACCCTTTGTGTGTGTGTGTGTGTGTGTGTGTGTGTGTGTGTGTGTGTGTGTGTGTATGCATATCTGACACAAGGAGAGAGAATGGGAGAGATTATGTTAATATGGTGAATCAAGTCCTCCGTAAGACGTGGCTGGAGTTTCTGGGTATTTTGTGGGTTCCTAAAAAGTCCCAAAAGAGTCAAAAATCCAACAATATGAATTTGAGACCTTAAAATGTTTTGACAGGTCTTAAAAATGTATTAGATGATTAAATTAACCTTACCTGCTATTAATTTGTATCTATTTCAGGCTCTCTTTGAAATGTGGTTTTGAGAAATATTTGGAACCAATGACCATTAAGGTAAACTGGGCAGCCTGGTCTGACTTTATCAGAGCACATCAGGCCAATGTGGCTACTTCTAGAAGTAAGAAGTCAGTAGTACATCTGTTAATGTTAGAATGGGTGTGATTAGGATTTTACTGATATCAGTACTGATGCTGCTTTTGATACAGATTCTTATCCATAGTCTTATTGGTCCTACTCTCCATAATTTGGTGCAAAAAATAAGAGACAAGATAAGAAAGAACTTTATTTATCCGAGGAAAATTCTTTTGTCATTAGCATGCTCAGTGCAACAAGAAGAATAAAAGATAATAAGACAAGAGAATTTTTGAAAAAATAACAATAGTGCAACAACAAGAACATTATTTTAACAAAATAAATGTAACACTGACATCCAGTGAAAAGATGTGAAAAGATTCAGCAGTTATTTTTGTATGACTTTTTGGAGAAATAGGGGTCTAAGCTGTGCCCTGAGTTTCCTGTCTATATAATGAGAGAGGAGTGATGTTCTGCTCAGCAAATGTATGATCCAATCTATCATCAACCATTTGAAAATGTCAGCTATGTTAGAATGCATCAACACCAATTCAGTGGCAGGACCATTTATTCAGTAGATTATCTGTATTGTAGTATTGACCAGGCCAGTATAGCAGAGGTCACCAACCACCGGGCTGTGGACCCGTTAGTCATTTGTTATCGGGCTGCACAGAAAGACAGAATAAAAAATATTTTATTGATTATCAGAGTCTGAAAGATTAAAAAAAAAAAAACGCTCATCTCGGTCACGTGATGCAGTACATCAAAAATTTAGCCCACAATGTACCAAACATGAGTAAAAAACAAACACACTTTGTTTTTAGTTGTATCTATCTGTGAAAATGTTGTTTTACATGAAACTGGTCCGTGGCGCGAAAAAGGCTGGGGGCCGCTGCAGTATAGTAACAGTGCTCAAAACCATTCCCTACTTAACATTACTTTCCTCCAATATGGGTAAATGCATCTTCAAGGAGAGGTGTACATCCAGCTCTGTGGACATATTTTCACTCGGATGTTTATGCTAAATGTGAATAAACTGATTCAGAGCGATCTCCTCGATCAATCTGCTATACATGCTTTGATGTCGCTAAGTTGATTTTTTTTGTTTGGCCTTTTTCCAATCGTCAAAACATCCCTATCACACCTAAAGTAACATCTGGAGGAGCATCTGGATGCCACTTTGAGATGCCATAGATGGTGTCACAGATGACAGATTGCTGTTTGGATGTTGTCCAACATTTATGGTTGATTTATACGAAATCCTTTTTTTTTATAGCAAAATTAGATAAGCAATATTGAGTCAGGGCCCATGGACTGGCCTCTGTTTAGAAGCTTTGGTTTTTAATTGTCTCATGAACTTGCTAAAGCAGGAGTCCCACTGTGTTTAGTTATGGCTCCGGGTATCCAGCATTCTCCTTTGACGATAGCTTTCTTTTGTTGCCTCAACTTTGCTGCTTGCCAAGCAATAGTTTGGTAGAACCACCATATTTGGTCATAATGATCGAGCAGTCATACAGTGATCAAAGACTGTGTTTAGCGTGGGATTAAATGTTCGAGTATGTTGCTGTTGTTATAGATAGGTTGGGCTATCTTGTTATGTGGGACTCACTGCTTCTTATGACTCATGACCAGGTTCTGTGCATAGCAAGGGCTGACACTTATAAACTCACAGAGCATTGCTCACTGTTTGTTACCTAACAGCCCAGTGCTATTAATCATCCCAGCAATCATAATAATTATAGAAACGTCACAGCTTGAGGGGATCAAAAATACTGATTTGACAATAATAATAGTAATAGTAATTGTAATAATTATGATCTTTACATTCGCCATCCGCTTTACTAGAAACAACCATCTTGTGCTTCCACTCACTTGGACACTTTATTTGAGACACTTTATTAGGTTTTCACTCGCTAGTTACTTTATTAGAAACACCTACCTTGTAACCCCCTCTTCAGTAGAAGCATCTACCTTATACTTTTAATATATGGCAACTTTATTAGAAACACCTACACTATATGAACAAAAGTATTGGGACACCTGACCGCTACACCATCAGTGATTTTAATGAGACTGCATTTAAATACATAGAATTTAATATGAAGTTGGTCCCCCTGTGCAGCTGTAACAGCTTCCACTCTTCTTGGAAGACTTTCCAAAAGATTTTGGAGTTTCTGTGGGAATTTGTGTCGATTCATTATGTAGAGCATTTTTGCAGTCAGGCACTGATGTTGGACAAGGAGACCATGCTTTGTGCACTGGGACACAGTCATGCTGGAATAGAAAAGGTTCTTCCCCAAACTGTGTTGGAAGCATGGCGTTGTCCAAAATGTCTTGGTATGCTGAAGCATTAATATTATCCTTCTCTAGGAATCTCCCCAAAAACCCTGAAAAACTACTTTTGCCCTTTTTTGGGTAGCCCATTCTTAGGACAGTAACTCTGCTGGCATGAGTCTATCAGACCTGACTGCGTTTCTTTATATACAACAGTGTCACTGCTTGGTTGGGATTTGTCCACCAAGCAAACATTTTCAGTCATAGGCGGCTCTTTCATCAGAAACAGACCACTGAGGAAAGGCTAGACATGACCAACACCAACTGAATATATACAGATGCACAGTAGAGCAAGGGGGAGCAACAGAAGAGGGGTTTCTGATAAATTGGCTACTGTGTGTATAAAGCAACTTTCGTTCGGAGGTGCGTGTGCAGTACAGTATGTTCATGTTCATAAAACCTACAACACAACTGACCCATAAACATTAATGAATAATGTCATCATTAGCATTATTCATTCATAGCTTTGGACATCTTTTTGGTTAAGTTGTATTGTGTGTTTCAGAACAACGAATGTCCGAAAGCACATGCAGCCTGATAAGCGAAATGTGATTTTCAAGTTTGGGCTTGAAAAGTGGAATCGTTTCTGCAGTACTGTTGCCTCCTGCCATCTCATTCCACCAGTGAGGAGCCAGGGCCACAGACAGATGTGCCAGGGTCATGCTGACCTTGTGTGTGTGGAGACCAGGAGGCGTCCAGGGCTAGGAGAGAGGCCAGATGACTAGCCTTGATTTGGTGGCGATGCTCACGTCTGAACATTTGTGCCGCAGAACTGGAGTCGGCTTTTTTCCATTCGGGGATCGAAAGGGGAGCATGTTTCAAAAACATGAAGGTCATTTTCATCTAATGAGAAAGACGACAAGAGAGCCATAATGAGGAGGAGTTTACTAGCATGGACGGCATCTATGACACATACACAGCTGCCGCCAAATCTGGAGCTTATTTAGCTGTACTATTTCATTGCTTAATTTATTTGTAAATTTAATTATGTGATGACCTTCCAGTCCACACTTCTGTCCAGCAATGACTTGGCAAAAATGTGTGACACCTTCTGAACAGATTTCTCCACTTATTTCATGTAGAGAAAAAAATAACATGCTCTTTTTATAGCTGCTGGTAATTGGATCTAAAGGGTTAAAATTAAATGTTCATTTGTTTAGCTGTACTTTTCACAGTACTGTCTTTTAAGCCATTGACATACTTTGTGACTTTCGAAGTAGTCAGATGGCAACAGCATTCACACTACACAGCCTGCTGTCCTGTAATAAGGAATCAAAGCCACTGATCAGCAACACACTGCAAAAACTCCTGATCTAACCAAGACTTGCAGATTTTTTAGCTCTTATACCATATATTAAGATTGTTTTAAGATATTTTTTCCTATTTCAATTATTCAATTTCTTTAAATAGGAATAAATATCTTAAAATAATCTTAATATACTATATAAGAGCAAAAAAAACATTGCTCTTATATAGTATATTATTCTCAAAACAAGATCAAGAAGACTTTTAGGCTAGAAATAAGATTGCAAGTCTTGGTTAGATCAGGAGTTTTTGCAGTGCAGGGTGCTCACACATTACACGATCTGACACAGGAATGATGCAATACCATTAACAAGACAAAGAACTTAAATAGATGTCATCAAGAGAATGAATGATCTGCAGTATTTACAGGTAAAGAAAAGGAGGAGAATAAAAAGAGTATGTGTGAGAGAAGTGATCCCCCATGGTTTTCCCTTAGCCAGTGTCTCTCATTGGCTGCAGCTCGTTCCCACATGCACCGCTAGTCATAACACTTTTCACGCTACAGAATCTGGACTCGCCTACAGGTCCAGATGTGTAGCATGCTTCATATCCGTTGGGTGTTTGGGAGGGGAGCCTCTCGGATGGCGTGTTCGAACAATTCACACAATGCAACCAAGAGCCGCTGTGTGATCTCTGAGCGATAACCAATTTGAATCTGATCTGGGGCTTTTCTCAGCGTTCTCCAATAAAGGTTACACAGATGAGCAACAGTGCTTTGGTTTTAAGCCCATTGATACTTGCTGTATATATGATATATATGGTATCTGCACTGTATATACGACGTGTGATATCTACACTCTCTGACCATATATATGATATAGATGATATACACACTCATTGACTGTATATATGACATATAGAATATCTACACTCAGTGGGTGAAACATGTCATGTCAAACATACTGTAACTGCGTGTTTAGTTATGAAAACTGGAAACTGCCTTCACTCTACTGGAAATCGCAGAATTTACATAAGATTCATGTAAACCCTACATTCATGTGATGAAAATAATATTATTGAATGATTATGTTAACAAATACGTTCTGTTTAAGTTTATTTTGTCTAAAACAATAAATGCCAACTTGCTTCTGATCTGGGGCTTTTCTGTGGGATCTCCAAAAATCTGTCGGTGAGTGGAAAGTCAGGGTCAAAATCATGTTGTGTGAATGCAGCAGCAGCTTCATAGGACATAATGAGCTTGTTAGCAATACACAAACAAAGTGCTGTGAAGTATTTGCCCCTTCATGATATCCCTTATCGCTGCATATTTGTCCCAGTGACGGCTTTTAGATCTTGAACAAAATGTAAGACAACCATAGCAAACACTATACACATTTTTAAATCATTTTTTTCATTAGTTTTTGAGTCACAATAAGGTAATTGCCTCCATTAATATCAATCGCTTGCATGCAACTTTTCCTGTCATCAGATATCAGTCTTCTTTGCAGATATTTTGGTAGGTATCGATGCCATGCCACAGTATCTCCATCTCTGTCTCCTTTTCAGGCAATCAGGTGTAGGCTTTTCTGTTTGAGCATATTACAATTAAGTCGAGAGAATAAGATGAAGATAATCAAAGTATACTGTGTCATTTAGTGTTGTCAATAATAGGCTTATATCACTAAGAATACCACCTGAATTTCACCTGTTAGAGATGAAAGGCGGGGGTGGGGTGAAGGGTGAGTGGGCAACGAACACTTGACCCAGAAAAGACCTCTCCAGACCCGTCTGAGTACCCGTGTCTCTCTCAGCGAAGAGAATTCCCCCTGTTTGACTCAGCCTCGGTATTTCTTCAGTTTTGTCTCCACCAGTCTGATATTTCTTTAGCACAGCTCACTTGATACTGACCAATCAAAGGCGAAACAGGAGACACTAGTATCGGCTAACACAGCCACAATGAACCTGTGCCTTGTAGAAAAGGCCTTTTAAGTAGACACTGATAACAGTCGTCCAGTAGTGGTAGGACTAGAGCAAGCTTCTCCAGACATAAAAGCCAGAATTCACACCAGTTTTTCATCTGTGTTAGTTAGGGATGAGCAATGTAAACTGAAATACTTATCCCAAAGTTCTGTACTGTATGATCTTGTTACATAATAATAATAATAATGATAATGATAATGATAATAATAATAGTAAAAATCTACATCAACACCATTTTAATGCAATTTCATGCTTCAGTGTTCAGAAATGTTAGCAGGTTCCTTTCAACATTTAAGAACAACAGATATATACATATATATAAAGCTATATATATACATATATATCTTTTTTATGTAAATACTTTATTAATTAATATTAATTATAAATTAATATGAAATATAAAGTAATTCATTATTAATTCTTTCTCACTAATAGCTTGTCAAAAGCTTAATAACTAATTAACAACTTATCATTTTAAGTTACTAACACCACTGATTCTATTAAACCCATTAATATGCCAGTGCAACCCGATCTCATGACTTTTCGTGTAGCCATCACGATATACAATGTAATATGATAATTATCATTATCATTATCATTATTTAAGGTTTTTTAAATGCTAGGACAACGCTTCACTTTTTCGTGCTAGGATAACGCTTAAAAAGATGACATCGGCACATACTGCAGTTATCAGCCTGTGCTGTTATGAATGTATGTATCTTTTATGAGTAGATAATAAGGGCCATAAATAATGTGGGGAGGAATACTGGATTAGATATTTTCTTCCATTGCACTAATGGAATTCATCAAACAGATACTTGTACAGCTAAGTGAACCAAATTTATTGCGCCCAGATATTTCACAGGAAAGGGTTTGCGAGTGCAGGAACAGGGCCTGTTCATAAAGCCAAGTGCATTAGTCTGGTTGCTGATGCCGTAGGTTAGAAATCACTGCAGACAGATGTTGGCTCAGACTAACGAGCCTTTTTAATCGTCTGTCCACCTGAACAGCAGATCCAGCTAACATGTTAAGGAACACAAGGGAAAGAGGAAGAGAAAGAGAGAGAGAGAGAGAGAAAGAGAGAGAGAGAGAAAGAGAGAGAGAGAGAAAGAAAGAGAGAGAGAGAGAGAGAGAGAGAGAGAGAGATTGAGAGAGAGAGAGCGAGAGAAGAAAGAGAGAGAGAGAGAGAGAGAGCGAGAGAAGAAAGAGAGAGAGAGAGAGAGAGAGCGAGAGAAGAAAAAAAAAGAGAGAGCGAGAGCGAGAGAAGAAAGAGAGAGAGAGAGCTCACATATGACTCTCCACACTTCCCCTTAGGCTGAAATCTGGTGTTTATTGGAGAGTGAACATTTCACCAACTAGCTGTAAAAGCTAAAATACTCTTCTGAAGGGAGAAGAAAAAACTGTCAGATGACAGACGTGTAGCCAGGACTGTCGTGGAGGAAAACGGCCATATGACTTCAATTGAAAGTCTACACTAAGAAGTAGTGCATGTATGTATGTGAGTGTGTATATATATAAATATAATGCTGGATATATAAATATAACTCTGAATGTGTATATGGCAGCTGGTGGCCTATAGGTGCCCTGCTATCAGAAAGTTGTGGGTTCAAATCCCAGGACTGCTCATGGCACCTCTTAGGTACCCTTGAGCAAGATACTGTCCCCACACACTGTCCCCGGGAGTTGTGTTCCTGGCTGCCCGCTGCTTCACTGAATGGTGAATGGTGTTAAATACAGAGAAGAATTTTGTGCTGTTCACACTGTGT
>JBBPCX010000088.1:29768600-29818416 GCA_037974365.1 Hydrocynus forskahlii | reverse complement strand
CCCAACAACCCCCCACGCCCCCCCCCCCCCCCCGACTTGACTGAGGCAGTGTCATCTCCACTGTGGGCGAAGGAGTCAAATTATCAGCTTATTCTCTCTCTCTAGCTCTCCCGTTCTCTCTTTCTCTCCATTTCCCTTCCTGTGTGTATGTCTGTGTGTGGTGCTTATTCTCTGTGAAGTGATGCAAAGATTTCCAGCAAAACTTCAAACCTGATGATGTTCCTGGGAGATAGAGAGAGAGAGATAGAAAGAGACAAGAAAGAGCCGATGCATGATTAGTTGCACACCGGACTTTAGAAGTGTTTTGCTGGTACAGTAGAGGCAGGTTTGTATGATTCAGTGTAGTTTTGGTCGTGTGTGTGTGTGTGCATAGTGGGGATGGAACCATTCTTCAGAATGAACTAGCACTGCCATTACTACTTAATTTGCTGGATAAACTGGCAATCCAGAGGTCATTAAATAGCTGTGGTCAGTCTAACCACTGTACTCAAGGAGCTATAAGCTTTCAGATCCCTTTTGTGAGTATCAGTGAAAGGGAGGAAATCCACACCAGTAGGATCTCCTGAATAGGGATGGGAATGGAAATCCAGTGCTGAATTCGTACCAGTTCTTGACTGGTCAGGAGACACTTTTGGACAAATTGCACAGCTATCATTTTTTATGCAGTATTCAGATGGTTGATGCTAGACTGGATGAGTCTGAGGGACAGGAGTGAGGCTCTGTACTTCACTACCAAACATTTGTTGAGCAGAACATTTGTAGCAATCACTCCTCCCTCATTATCTACACTGGAAACTGAGGACACAGCTTAGATCCTTCATTTAATCATTTATTCTTTATTTTTGCACCAAATGGAGAGTAAGCTTAGTAAACAGTATCAGTATCAATAAGCAGTGTCAGTGTTGATATCGGTATCAGTAAAATCCTAACCGTACCCATCCCAGCAAATGTGGTTATAGTTACAATTTATAAAATGTGTGTATAGAATTACAATCAACACCATTGCTATGTTAATTGATTACTTTTATTATCAATAATGACAGGCCAAGCTGTATACATAATCTATACATAATCAAAATTGAAATCTAACAAGCATTTTGTCAAAAATGCACAGATATGGGAATTAGCCTCACAGAAATCTTAAAATAATCATCATGCGAACAGACAATTAATCACAGCCAATAGTTCCATACCAAATGTCCTGCTAACCAGACCTAAACATAGCCAAACTGATCACCAATTCTATTCCAGCCATTCTGCTAATTAGACCAAAGTTTTATTCTTCTCCACAATAATGCCATAGTTCTACACCAACTGGGCCACAAAGTCCTGCCTTTGTTACGCATCACATTGATTGAGTAGGAAACAATATTCTTCCATGCGTTCACCCGCCTACTGTTTGACTAAATCAATTGAAGATGTCAAATTTATAGGCTGCTTGGAAAAAAGTCGGTGCAAATATATCTAATGACGGCATCAGTGATTTTAGTGAGAACTATGGACCCCATTTATTGATCAAGCTATTATTGGTGTGTAGACATGGATTTGTGAGTGGGCACTGTGACTGTGGTCACTCTACTGCTGCTGATTTGATTTCCCTCCATGCGCTCAAGGAAATTTATGGCTGTTTCAGCCAATCTCATTAGCGTAGTCTGCTAGGTCTTCCTTAATGGCTGTGTAGTAAAAACAAATTAAAATGTTACTGCTAAATCACCATATGTGGTACTTCACTTATCCTTTAATGTACCAACACAGCGGGCTCCACTTTAGGACTTTCCAGAAGTTTTCAGGACTAAAGTGGGGTCTGATGAGGGCCATTGTTAATGTTGAGTCTATACTGCAATGTAAATAACTGAACAGCCAGTGTATTGGATCTTGGTACTAGAATAATAGGCCTCTACTTTTTCCACTGAAGGCTTCCTTTCTATTGACCTGTTCAAATGGAAAAACCATCTGAATGGTCAAAGGTAGCATCCTTAATTAAAGCAAATATAGTAATTATCATACTCCCTACAGCATCCCAGTAACCAAGGAAATAAATCATGGTGGCAAAAACTGGAAGTGTTGACTCATTTTTGACACAATGCCAGTCGATGGCAGGTGACCAAGCAGTTAGGATGCTCTAAAGAAACACCTTTTGTACAGACTAGTAGTTTGGCCACCCATTATGTCATTGTTTCTTACTGGTATTTCATGCATATAAAGTAAAGTGATCCCTTATAGTGACGCGTGAGCACACCACACAGTGGTTTCTCCGCATTTAACCCCTTCACCAAGTGAAGCAAGGGGCTGCCACCACGAGGGGTGCCCGGGGAGCAGTGTGTAGGGACGGTACCTTGCTCAAGAGTACCTCAGTGATGACACCTGCAATCCTGGGATTTGAATTCACAACCTTCTGATTGCAGGGCAAGACTTGTTTCAGGGACCTTTTGTGTGTAAGACAAACATGAAAACCACTACAATACTATAGTACGTAGATGACTGACTGATAGTAAAGTAAGACATTTTTTTCAGATTTGCATGTAAATGTGACAACATGCTATACAATTACTACATTTTGACTATGAATGTTTTGAAACATAAAGGATTATTTGCTGGAAGCTTGAATTTGTTGAAAGCTTAACTGCTGTACAGTTTTATAAATACAGGCAATGTAAAGTTAACAAAAGTCTAGCTTTTTGTTATTGCTTTTGTCACTGTTTCACTATCCAAAGAAGAAGAAAAATATTCAGGATTTTTTTTCAATGTTGGTGTTTCAGAGGCAATACACTTTAAATGTCAACTTACATTCTGGTTGAGAATTTTGTTAAAGGGGACTATTTCTTTTAATTCCTGTATACTTCAATAAATAAAACAAAGTCATTCAGAATGTTTTAAAGTGAAAATGCTTTATTCTGGTGAAACATACTGAATCAGAATTGTTGCCTGTGGTAGTGAATGGAACCACGTGTCTCTAAAAGCTCACTTACAGAAACGTATTACATGTAATGTTTATGAATGTGCTGCCTGATGCCCGAGACATTTGTATCGCAGACATTATGACCCCTGGTTCCATTTACTATTTCTGTAAAGAAATAGGTACGTCTCTCAACAATGAACCATTTCACACCACACCCACTCTGAAAGACTGTATTTAACCACTGAATTATGCAGAAATGTTCACTTTTTTCTAAATTTACATGTGGCGAGTGGCAGTGCAGCATAGCATTTTCCAGAATCAAAATATTGTATGCTCACAGCACATGGACAGTCATCACATGAAAGCACGATAGCTCAAAGTGCTAGTTAGCCTATAATGATAATCATTACGCCACAGCCTTGACCCAAAGAAATTACAAGCTTGCTTGAAGATGTCAGCAGTGGGGCTTAAAGTTTAAAATGCCTGTTGCCTTGGGTTTGCTTTCTCTTCACTGCTGCATTTTAGCAAACTATCCATCCAGCTCATTAGCTGCTCTGTAGACAACATTTCCTCCTGCAATGTTACGCAAATTCTTACATTTACCTTCAACATCTAAAAACACGCAGTGATGCAACCGAACGTTTTATATGCTGGCATCTGAACGAGTGACCTGTGCTTTATTATAGAACTTTGTAATTATGTGTCTCTCTGGGGAAAAAAGGTGTTAGGACATAATCACTGTGGATTCAAAGTGGACAGTTAAAGTACACATTTTTGCCGTGTTTGTGATTTGGCTGTCTGGAACCAGTGCTGGTTTAACAGTAGCTGGTCAGTGATACATTGGGCTCAGTGGGGAGAAACAAGACAGAGTCACTAAAAGGTAAATCCAGAGTTGATCTCTTTGGATGAAGTGGATTTTGTGTCTCAAAACTAACAGTGCTGTTCCCCAGCATGCCTCACTTTGGCTGGAAAAGCTCAAATAAGTGCTCATTTTCTAAGTTTATGTTAAACAGTCAGCTTAACAATATTTCTTAATATCTCTGCAACAGTGCAACTCTTGCTGTTGGTGTTTATGTAAAGTGGCCTTAAAAGAATTTGTACTGGATAGGCACCCCTAATGAAGTCTATGTCCTAGCTATCAGCTACTGCCGGGTGACTGGATGTGACACCACACAACAAGCAGTTCTACATGCTTGACAGTAATGCCAGAACTGTTCTGTCAGAATGAACTGGCATTTGTCTAAACAATAAGGTTCGGTTTTGTTGCTTTCAGCATTTGTTGTCAGGATGCATTGCATGGCCAGAAGCCTGCCAGCGAACTAGGCATAAAACAACGTCACTGCTTTCAAGAAGCAATACTTTTCACCCAAAACAGCTGAAATGCAGGTCCAGACATGGAGTAGAACACTGAAACATATAATAAGGACCACTAAAACCACTCATAAATACCAAATTACTGGGTAACGTTATGTACTGTAGCTTTTGGTTTTGCACATGAGCTCAGAAATGAGAGAATTTTCCACAATCACATAAAGCCTGGACACTTGTTTAGTTCATCTGATTTCTTGTGGCACATTAGGTCTAAGTGAAAGCCATCTGGAACTGCTTGTTTTTACAGGTGAGAGATGAACAGTCTACTATGTGGAGGACAGTGTTTTCCACTACCCAAACCAACCCTATGGTTAGTGGGCTCTAGGACTGTGATTACTATAATAATCTAAGATGATTTCTCAGGAAAAAACTGTGACCTTTAAAGCTGGCCTATGGCCAAATCCTGTTTCTTGTTTTTGACCTGTTATAAGCCAAATTCCTACATTTACTTTGACTTTCTGCATACATTAACTCAAATCAGGTTTGCAGATTTATGCTGTGTCAGCTTGTCTGGATTCCAATTTTTATTTTGAATGAAATACATTTAATTCACTAATAATAATATTTCTTTTTAGTTGCAGAAAGTCATGTCGAGCGAAGTGAGACACAAAGTCAGTACATCCCTCAATTGTCATTATGAGATTGTTGTAAGAATGTCATTTAGCCTCTGTGAAAGTTTCTTATTCCATTGGCAGAATATTTAGCCTGTTTCAGTAAATAACATGGAAACTTTTTCTTGTTTAAATAAATACAGCAAATAATTTTGTATGTTTCACAAAAATGTCATTTTGTTTGTTTCAGTACTTTTGTAGATAATTTTAATTGTTTCAGTAAATAATGGAGACAATTTTGTTTGTTTCAAGAAATAAGATGATGCTTGCCAGATATAATTTTTGCTGTGTTCAGGTCTGTCTTAAAGTCCAAAATGCGTTGCTTTTACATCATGTTATACTCTTTCATTAATATCATGTCAGGCCAGACACTAAAAGAGCAAAACACAATGTAACTTCAAGTGCTGACAGAGCCACGATACTGGCTGCTTTGTCTGACAGTGGCATAGATTCGTCAGAGTGCAGGCAATCTAACTTCGATCTAAATTCAGTTCCTGAGTTGGCAAGTTTCTTTATACAGCCATCATCGCTTGGCTCTCTTAGAAAATCGTCTCAGCCCTCTGACTTATTCAGTGCAGCTTTTTTTTAATGGAATGTGATCAAGATGCATCAAATGCTTTTATAGTCAAAGCAGCAGTAATCTTTTCATAACAAGCGGACAGGAGAAAAAGGCTCTTTGAAGGTAGTGGAACGTCGCTGGCTTTCTGAAAGTTGAAATAATGTTAATGTACTGTGACTGCAGCTTCAAATAGTCTTGATTATGACATTATGTGCCTGCTAGGCTTTAGTTTAGTGACCTATTTGGAAAACCTCTGTAATCAACCTTTCAATGACGAAAAATCAATTAGCAAATGACAGCTTATTTTTAAAGCCAAATTATGTATGGCTAGACCACTGGGTCAGAGCATCTCCAAAACGACAGGTCTTTTGGAACATTACTGGTATGCAGCGGTCAGTGCCACCCAGCAGCAGGGTGGTGGACACCCAAAGCTCACAGTGAAGGCTAGTCTGTCCAAGAGCTTTTGTAGCAACTTGGTTAGATAAAGAAAGGTGTCAGAACACACAGCTCTGTGAGAACACATGCTGACCTCTGTCCACCACCAAAAGTGCCAACAATGGGCATGTAAGCATCCGAACTGGAAGCGAAGGAAGACGGTGCCCTAGTCTGATGAATGACTATAGGAAGAACGCCGACCAACGGAGGCAGTGTGATGCTTTGGACAATGTTCTGTTGGAAACCCATGGGTCCTGCATACATGTGGAAGCTACTTAGACATGTATGACCAGTCTAAACACTGTTGCAGACCCTTACAAAATGGTGTTCCACAATGGCTGTGTCTTCTTTCAGCAGGATAATGCATCCCCCCAAACTTTAAACATTGTTTAGTAACGGTTTGAGGAACAAACCAGATTTCAGATTCTGCAGATCTCAATCTGATTGAGCATCTGTGGGATGTGCTAGACAATCTAGATCCATCCATGGAATGCCCACCTCACAGCTTACAGGACTTATAGGACCTGCTGCCAACGTCTTGGCGCACACTTTCAGAGGTCTTATGGAGTTCATGCCTCAGTGAGTCAGAGCTGTTTATATATACTATACTTTCATGGGTAAAAATAAAACAGCTGTATCTGTTCTGTCTGAAAAGCACATTGGAGTAGCTGGAAAAGACAATCAAGCGGTCTCAAATTTTAGTTATTTTAGTTATTTACATGAGTACTACAATTCTGCATAGCAGGATCTGAAAGGAGTCAAAGCAACACAGACACAGCACTTAAAGTTCCAAAGGAAATCTTCACCTGAGTGTTTTATTCGTTATGTGCAATTAATTAATGTGCCTGTCATATGTGTGATGATAAGATCAGAGCGACTCCCGGTTCTGTGGATGTATAAAAACAATTAAACCTGCATGTGTGTAAGTGTGCATGTGGGTGAATATGTGGATCCGAGTTTGATTAGATCTGAGTGAAGTACAGGGGCGGCCTTTTATAATTCAGTCCTCTCTGAAGCATAGCGTGAATATGTGTCAGTGTTTGAGTGTACGTGTTATCTCTGAACCAGACGGAGGGCGACAATTTGGTGTTATATTCCTAATGGTGACAGAATGCTATTCCGCATGAGGTTAAACAAACGACAGAAAAAAGCATGCTAACTAATCTGATCTGATCTCCGCATGTTATATTTGTGGAGATCTGCTTTGGGGGATTTAAATATATATATATATATATATAAAATGCATTTTGTTTATAAGCACTTTTCAAGGCACTCAAGGACATAAAAGACAGCATATTATAATAGCATTCGTCAGTAATGCTACAGTTAGACAGAATTACAAAGTTATAGAGGTGTGTTTTAAAGCGAGACTTGAACATTAGATGAGAGTCAGAATTACAGGTGTCTTGTGGAAAAGCATTGTAAAGGTGCTGGGCAACACAGCTGAAGGCTCTGAACCCCATGGCAGCCAACCGGGCAGGAGGTATAGTGAGACTGATGGAGGAGGATGATCTAAGAGTACAAGAAGGTGTGAAGTAGATCAGAAAGATACAGGGGTGCTAGGTTATGAAATGCCTTGAAAATGAGAGGCAGAATCTTGAATACGGTGTTTAACTGGGAGCCTGTGACGTTGCTGCAGGAAAGGCATTATATGTTCTGTTGAAGGGGTTCTGGTACTGATACAGACAGCTTTATCCCGAACCTGTTGAAGTTTATGGAGGAGTTTGTGCAGCAGACCAGAGAGAATAGAGTTATAGTGATCAGCACAAGATGTAACCAAAGCATGTGCAAGAATACCAGCACTATGAGTAGGAAGGGACCAACATAAATATGCAGGCCAAGTGATATTATTGCCATGTTATTCAAAGAGTAAAGTACTGCCAAGGATTACACCTAAACTCTTAACCAGGGAGAGGCAGAAACTATATATACATATGGACAAACTGATCCACTGAGGGTCCTAGTAGTACCAAACACCTCCCACTTCTTAATTATAGAGTAAATAGTAAATATAAAATAAAACAAAAATTATTTGTAAAAAGTATTTAGTAATCACCTTTATCTTTTGCTTCCTGAGGTAGTTTTGGACTTATTTTGGATGTTTAGGATAATTGTCTTGGAAACTTCTTTACTTCATCAGTTTCTCCACTGATGGTGGAATAGTAGTTTCCAAGCCTTGTTAGTATTTAGTAGAATATTTTTTATCCCCAGTAGATTCACTGTCATACCTTACAGCTGGCAGGGGTTTGTGTTTTTGAAATGCTTTTAATTTCATTTGACCGCAACACTTGAATGCCTCTGGCTACCTCAGTTGTCAACTTCTGTAATGTGATCACAGTTAGAGGTGACCTTCTGATGACCCTTACATGTGAATGATCACAGAGGGCCATATATATATATATATATATATATATATATATATATATACACACATATATATAGAACATACATACATACATACATACATATATATATGTAGTGTAAACCCTAAATATGCCCCCAAATATGCTGCCAAAACACTTTAATTTCATTTCCTTTGGTATAAGCAGGGAACATAAACTAATAAATTATTTAATTTACAGTAATAAAAATACAGGGCTTTAAGAAGAACAAAACGAAAAACATGAGAACACTCGAGACGCTCCACTGGGGAAATTCTGCACTGCAGTGTCACAGGGCAGCAGCCAATCAGCAGCAAGGAGAAATAAATAATATTCTTGGATTGGCTACTTTCAAACCTCCCACCTCTGAGTACATGTTACTGTGACGTCCAGTTGTTTATGGCACGGAGGTCACAAAAGCAAAAAAAAAAAATGCGGGAGATATCTACAGTTTCCCTGAACAATTATTAGTTCAGTTCTCAGAAAAAATCCATGAGAGACTGAATCCACAACTGATGAACTGCGATTAAGCGGGTATATGTATATCAGTGCAGTGTTCTACAAAGCCCACTCCAGCAGTCCTCTTTAATATAAAAAAATTAGCGTCAAGCAAGTCGTCAGCAGAGTGCACTTTTTTGATCTTGCAACCAAATATAACTAAACGTAATAAGCGGAAAAAATTGTAGCTGCACTCACACGAAAAATAACAGCTTTTTTTTTCTTTCCTGCAGTAAGAGATTGGGCGAAATGCGCTCTGCTTGAATGGTGCCTCACAATATGAGCTCAGTCTTGCTTAAGCTGCATGAATTTCATGCACTAACCGGTTTCTGGGACTTGGAGTTCTCAAATTTAGTCGCCCTTAAGGTAAACTGTTATGAAGGCCTAATGAATTCTGGGAGTTTGAGGGTTTTTTCTTTTTTTGATGCTTGAATGCCTGGGGGCTCGAGTAATGGAGACATTATGAAGGCGTCATCTCTGCATGCAGAAATGACAATAATGCGTTGAAGTCAGGAAGCCACTGCCACATACTTACATATATATGTGCGAGTCACAGCGATCATTGATGGATGAGGGGCTGTTGGACTGCAAAGATGGGAGGATGAAAGAATGTCAGAGTGGATGCACTTTTTTTGCAGAAGAACTGTTTTGATGGATGAGAGTATGATTAGATAGGTGATGGATGGTCAGCATAAACAAGTGCTGTGCTCTGGTGAAAGGGTGCTAGAGCGGAGCGATGGAAAGTAACAGGCAGTCACTCTAAGGTTTGATATTTGGAAGAGGGAGGATGACAAAAGGGGTTAATAGATAACATTCAGATAAAAATAGTCTGAACTACAGTGAAGAGAGTTATTAAAAGTGCTTTGATGGCGGAAAAAAATGAAGTTAAGGATAAAGGAGTGCTTTGATGAGGGGTGGCTGGTGGTGGGCTAAAATGGAGCACATTTGGATGGAGTGATTTTAAGAGCCATGCTTTGATAAAATAATGGTTGCAGGGTGATGTTTGGAGAGAGGGAAGAAATAATAGAGTTTGCTAATGGAGGTGTATTCAGAAAGGATGGAGAGGGAAGGGGACAGAGGTTTGCTAGTGTGCCACAATAGACTGTGATGATTAAAGTTTAACAATACAGTGAGGAGTTCTAAAAAATCTGTTTTATCTATCCAGTCTTTCCAATTATTTTCAGGATTGGGTAGGCAAGCCATAGCCCAACATAAAAGCTGACATAACATTTTACTAAATATCAAAATTAATTATATATGTTTTCTATTTACTCCAACTGTGCTGTCAACCAAGACATGCTAATGTAGTTAATGTAGCTAATAGCAATATAAGAATAAAATATAACATATCTCAACAAACTGAATGCCTGAATCACATGCTCGCTTATAGTAATATTGGTTTCACATATCGGCGGTTTATTAAGGCCTTGCTGTTTGTTCTATGAAGCCCAGCTATGTATTCAACCTTATTCATAATGACCTGTATTAGTATATAATTGGAGGTCTGTTATGCAAAAATGACTATGAATGGCATTATTAGGGGTAAAGACACACAATAATATCTTTCTTAAAACCTTATTACACAAACTACTGAGCATGAAATAGTTACATCTTTAGTGTAAAATAATTGGTGTACAATTGCCGAAATGTATTCATCAAGTCCATATCCTGATATACAGATTTGGTATATGCTTATTAGAGGGCAAAATTGCTGGAGAAGTTTTAATACGTCAGTCTGATAATGTTTTCACACCAAAATACCACTGAAAGCTCCATGCACTTATGAAGCATATTAAATTAATTCCAAGTCACTTGATGCTACCTAAAAGCTGTATGGATGAAATGTTGCCAATTATACACTTATACACTTAGATTATTATACTTGCTCCATAATTTGCATAACAATGTCTTATGCGTTATTACACCTAATAATGTAATCGTGACTTTCACATTTCCAAATATGTAGTTATATGGGTCATAAGAAGTAAAGTGTGATGCATAATGAATAAATCATTCAGATGTCTTATATGGGTTTTATTATTTGAGAAAGAAAGTGACACTGGCTTCAAGATCACTGCTACTGTTGTTGCTATGCAATGCACTTTGTTCAGTTTCATAGATAACAGTGTGTTGTACAGTGTCTGAAACCACATAAGCAAGTCTGCTTAGGATTAGTCCATTAAATTCTCCAAAACTCTAGTACTCTTTTTTCAGTCACTATCCATCTTCTTAGAAAGACATACCTTGTTCTCCAGCTCACCAGCCACTATATGAGCTCTACCTACCATTTAGCTTCACTTTTTAAGTGTACAGTTACACACTGTGGCTCGTCTGTTGGCCTTCCCCTACCCTGTTCAGTGTTTCTGACCTCAGGGTTGGTGCTGCACGGATATTTGGGTGGTGGACCTGCAGTTTTTTGGGGGTTTTTATATACACGTCAGTGTCTCCACTAGGTTAAGAGAGGTCCACCACCCAAAAATGTCCAGCCAAGAGTGGGTCTGCGGTAACTGGGCAATGATGACGGTGTAGAGTACGGCTTATACAAATGGTGTGTCAACAGATTACCTACAGTCTAAGCCATGAGAGAGGGGTTTCTGAGTATCTTATATCTTTTAAAGAGACTGAGGCAGTACAGGTCATATTCATAAAACTTACAACACAACCCATAAACATGAATGAATAATGTCACATCATTAGCATTATTCATAAATGGCTCTCAATGTCTGTGTAGTTAATGTTGTATAGTATCATTCAGAACAACAAACAGTAGTGAACAGAACACCTGGAAAACTAGGGAATTGTATTTCACCAAATATTGTAAACACAACAATTTATACTATATTAGTAACACTGAAATGATGAGGACATGCAAAATAAGTCGAAAACACAGGGATTCCCTCTGAAAACCCAGCAGAGGTACCCTCCTGCAGAATACTGCCATAGGCAGAAATCCTAATGCTCTTTAAACACTGCTGTGCTGATGTATAGGGCTAATTCTGTATTCATCCTCAGTGATTATAGTGATGATGCACCTGCTACTGCACAGGCAGGTGCAAACCCAAAATACGGCTAGACAAAGAAATCTGTGGCTCATATCAGACCTGTAAAGGCTCTGAGGACAAAAGGCTATTACACATCAGGCTTGGATGGCCAGAAGGTTGGAAAACACAAAAATTACATCACTTTGAATGGCAAAATGCATTTGGTTTAATTAATGTTTTTCGACAACAGCTCTAACGTTTCAATGTTGAAATATGTTCTGCCAACCGTAATGGAAAACTTCCGATATGAGGGGAAGGGAAGGCTCCAGTGGATAAAATGTGAAAGATGAAATATTTTTGCAGGGAAATGCTTGGATGAGTGCAGGTAGAGAGGGATGGAGAGATATTGGGTAGCTCTTTCACTGCTGTGACCTCAAGCCTCTTCTGATTAAAGCAATTTCCCGGTGAAGCCTTCTTTTGTGTGTGTGCATGTGTGTGTGCGTGTTTGTGTGGTTCTGTAGCTCTTCAGCTAAATCCAGGCCTTGAGTTAGAAAAAAATATGGTTGCGTGTGTGTGTGTGTGTGTGTGTGTGTGTGTGTGTGTGTGTCTGCGTGTGTGTATGTATGTGTGTGTGCAGGTGTGTGTGTGTGTGTGTGAGCCTGTGTGATTAACTCCTGACACCTGATGGAAGAGTGGGCATTGTTGATTAGACACGCTCTGTATGTGTATGTGGGTTATCTGTATGTGGGTTATCTGTATGTGTGTGTGTGTGTGTGTGTGTGTGTTTCAGGACATTTTCAGGACAAAAATGAAAAGCCTTCGATCAATAAGAGTAATCTACAACAGATGTTCTCAAACTTTTTTAATCTAATGCCCAAAACTAACTGTATAGAATAAGTAGAAAAAAACTTAAGTGTGCATTATGAGATTGTAGTCATTTTGGATGATTTTTATTGGTCCACGCATCAATAATGTAAAGGGCAACTGGTGCCTTCAAATGGTGTAAAAAATAGCAAGGCTTTAATATGACAGCAGAGAAATGGGCCATATGTAAGCCTCCATGTCCTGTTGTTGTGTAAAAACAAACTGGTCCATGCATTTACCTCCAAGTGTGAGAATGCTGTGTGTGTGTCCCTAACCCAGTTCAACCCAGAGCCTCTTACACACCAAAGTGGTGCATGCATGATGCACATGGGGACCATTCGCAGAAACCATGGAGTGCGGTTAGCTTAATTCACTGATTTATTAACTACCCACTGCTGCAGCTGGGATTCACTTTCAGTGCTGTGAGGATCACTTGCCTGGGATGGGCTCTAATGTGAGCTTCAGTGTTAGCTCTGTGAAGACAGATTATCCAGATGCTCATTTATGTACACCAGGACTGCACAATTTACCGTTCCTTAATCAGGTATCTTGATATTGGTCTTGTGATACCAATGGTTTCAGAAGAACCAATGATTTCAGGAGAAATGCCCATTCTTAAATTGCTGAATCAATTAATGAAGGATTGAATTTAGGTAGGGATGTACCCATCTGATATTCAGTATTGGTATCAGACATGAAAAAGTGGTATGGTACAATACATGATTTTTGGCTTGCGTGAAATGTTTCAAAATAAAAGTCCCACAATAATAGCGGAATCATAGTCAAACAAAAGACTTTATCATCATTATTGATTAGTTACATTAGCAAACTCACCCCATCCCTGGCAGAATTCCTCACAGATCCATAATGGAATGGTAGACTGGGAAACAATTTACTGAAATTGCTTACTGTTCGTCTTTTTGCTCTCTGTTGGCCTCTCCCATTCCCTCTCGGTAACTGGGTTTATTTTATTAGACTGTTATGCAGTCATGTTTTCATGAAAAACATTAAATGCTGTGGCTCCCTCATGACAAAATAAGATAACATATAATCTACAGCTCTGACTGAAAGATGATGTTAAGTTCAAGCCAGACAGCACTCTGAAACTGCTGCACTGGGAATAAAAACATAGGATCTTGACATGAATTTCTTCATTTGTTTATACTGAGTGTGATATTTAGTAAATCAAGAATTTGGCAGTGTAAGCCAACCCGGTCTCATGAGTTTTTGTGAAGCCACCACGATATACAATCTATTCAAAAACGTGCTGCGATCACGCTTTAGGCCTTTTTTTCGTGCTAGGACAACGCTTCAGTACCCTAGTATTTTAATGCGCAGTGCGTAACACCGCCAGTATCAGCGCTAACTGGTGACAGTAGGAGAGAAATTTGTGCATGTTGGCTAATAAGAGTTTTTTACTGTCTTTGCCTAGAGTTCGTGTTAAGTTGTCTTCTGTTGTAGCCTATGAACGAACGCTTTTATGCAATACTGTGAAAATGTACTACATTTCCCAATAAAGGTGAAATAATAATTTATTGATTCTTTATTGTTTTTGTTTGCAAAGCGGTTTAAACAGGTTGAAATGCCATGAGACAGGGAAAGTCCCTAACCCTAACCCTACCCTAACCCCAACCCCAACCCTAACTGTCGTGATACTGGCGGAGTTATGCACTGCGCATTAAAATATATAGGGTAGTGAAGCGTTGTCCTAGCACAAAAAAAGGCCTAAAGCATGATCACAGCACGTTTTTGAATAGATTTTATGTCGTGCTGGCTTCATGAAAAATCAGGAGATCGGGTAGTGTAAGCACTAGGGGTGGCTTGATGTCTGAATCCGAAATACCTCAAATCTTCCTCTAGAGGGCGATATGTAAGTTATAAAATTTCAGTTTCTACACCCATATTGTGCACAATTTGTCCATTATAGAATTCTGAACACATATCTGAATTACTAATGTTTGTTTGTTAATTATATTTTACACTGTTTAGGTGCAGGAACCTGTATTTTAAATAGCGCACTATGCAGGGAGTAACACAGCCCTGCTGCTCATCTGTGTCATCATTTGCATTTTTCTCTTCATGACATGCTGCTCAGGCTTTAATTAAGAATTTACATGGCTGTTCAGGCTTTTTCAGATATCTAAGTACACCCCTAGTATATAACAATCCTTCAGCGCCTAAACAGCCCTTGTATCTGCTACAATGATGCTAACCTCTATTAAATGTGATGGAAGATCTGGGTTCTGGCTTGTAGAAGCCAAGTGACTTTTTATTATCTTTACAGTGGATATTACAATGATCTCTGAAGCCTGTTGGCCTGCACAGCCTGTATAAACCCCCAACAACCGTGCACACAGTATTCAGACAGTTTTATAGTGAATAACGCCAGAAGAACATATCCTCCCTCTTCTACCTCAGATCAATGGCAGAATGCTTTAGCTCCAATGCACACAGGTCCAGATGAGTGTTTCTTTGGGTGTTTTTCTTGATTGAGATATCCAACAAAAGCACATTATATTGGTCAAAATAACAGACCAAGGCATGTAATTGATTCAGGGTATTTCTGCTAGATTGCAGTTGCAGTCATAGTGTTGTAATTGTATTTTATATTGTGCATCTTGGGCACTCGCTGCTGGATTGAGTTTTCTCTTTCAGATGCAGCTTAGCAGTGGTACGACCACATGCATTTTCCTCTCTAAATGGAACTCCGTCAAAGCACTGCTCTGCTGTTCATGGCACAGTATAATATTAATCCTCTTTGTACGCAGACACCTCCTTCTTAACCTGTTTATGTGCATATGGCAGTGTACATAAGCTCCGTCTTTGAAACCTGACTCCTTACGTTTGTCTGTTTCGGGGTATGCATGTGTGTGCACTGATATTTATGAGGGTTTTTTTTGAGAATGTGTGTATGAATGACTGTGTTTCAAAGATACCATGCTTGTCACCTCCAGAAAACATGGCCATTATTCTAGCCTTGGTTGGTGAGAGCAGCAAGACAACACAGTGATATATCTCTTCCCCTCTCTGTCTTCTCTTTCTCTGTCAACTCCTGTCTGGGAGTCCAAACGGTTAACAGCAAACAAAACTATATTTTTCACGCAAACAGGAACAAAATGAGGTTTCAAACTAAAATTGGGGAAACTGATTAATTATGTAACAATAATATAATAATATAACCTGAACAAAATAATTACTTTCTATTGAATAAGGGCTATCTATTGTCTGATTTAGGGTTACTGTTATGCTAATAGGCCTAATATGTTGAGAGTTTGAATCATATACAGGGAATGTGCAAGTAATGTTCAGTCTGAACATTTTCCACTAGGTCCACAAGGTGGGAACTATTAGCCCTTAAATTACTTTTGTGTGTCTTTGAAAGGGAGGAAACCCACACCAGCAGGATTTCACTATTGCATGTAAGTTTGTAGTTCCATGTTTCATGCATTTGAAGTGAAATGGCATGTTTACTGAAATTGCGTGTATACATTATTTGATTAATTGTCAAATTGTTCACTAGATCACTTGATAATTACTGCAATCGACCTTGACAGCCATAAAATGCATTACTAATGATTAAAAATGTTAACAGAGCAAAAAACACCAAAAAACTACCATAACAAAAGCTAAATGTTATTAACCAGTTAACCATGTTTTTTTGTTCCTGTTTCAGGTTTTGAGCATTGCTCATTTTAGTTTTTTGTTCTTTTTCCATATGCCATCTCTATTCCCAGTTTCTATTCTTCTCCACCTAATTCTTTTCCTAACCTTTTTTGCTCCTTTCCCTTCTCTAGGATGCCAGTTCATCTTTTTTCCAGTTTGGGGCCTCCCTTCAGCAGGAGGCACTGCTGATGCTGGCTGTGATGGAGGAATATGACTGGCATGTCTTCTCGGTGGTCACGACTAAGTTTCCAGGCTATCAGGAGTTCATCTCCACAATACGTGTGACTGTGGACCACAGCTTTGTGCGATGGGACCTTCAGAGTGTGGTGACACTGGAAGGCGTTGGGGAACCAGAAGATCGGGCACACGTGCAGCTCAAGCGCATCCAGTCACCCGTCATCCTACTCTACTGTTCCAAGGACGAGGCAGAGATGGTGCTGGTTGAGGCACGGTCGCTGGGGCTGACGGGGGCCGGCTACGTGTGGATGGTCCCAAGTCTCACGACTGGTAACCCAGAGCGTACACCTGAGACTTTCCCGTCGGGCATTATTTCCGTAGCGTATGACGAGTGGGACTATCCGCTGGAAATGCGGGTGCGGGACGCCGTGGGGATTTTCAGTTCAGCAGCGGCTGCCATGTTTCGAGAGCAGGGTCGCATTCCAGATGGTACAGTTAGCTGCTCCGGTCAGTTGGAGAAACCAGAGGTGCCCGCCAGTGCTCTGCGCAGGTAAGTTAGCACTGGTTCCAATTGCACATGCATAGAGTTCCAAGGGTACATATTAATTGAGAAATATCATGGAAAGTAACATTTTGTTTGTTTTTAAGCATGCTTCATAGACATTATATATGTTCAAAAATGCACTGTTATCTCGTAGTCCATAGAGTCCATATATGGAAACTATGCTGCAAAAAGCTGATCTGAATTCATCATGGTCATGGTGTCATGACCATGAGCAAGTTTGCATATTTTAATCCATAGGAATTATTTCAGTTAAACCCACCAATTCAGCGTGATGTGGAGTGTTGTTCCTGCTGACACTCTGTATAAGACTGTGGAAAACATTGTTCTGTTCATGGCTTTTGGAAAGAAAGTGCATAGGATCCACAAAATAAGGTAGCCAATCTAAGCAGTTGTTTTATAACAACAAAAACGAACTGTTTTTTTTTTTTCTACTGCAAAGGTGTCAAACTCTGTTCCAACTGGGCCACAACTCTGCAGTGATTAACATTTCCCCACTTCAATTAATGAACGACTGGCTAATTAACTGATGAGCTGAATCAGGTGTTTTAAAATGCCAGTATTTTTCCCTTGATGAGTAAAAAATGCACTTTTTGCCTTGTGCTACTAGCCCTTGTTTTTTTTGTTTTTTTCAAATCACAAGGATGAGCTTGCTACAATACACTGTCAGCATAAAAATATGAATGATTCCCATAAGTCCACTTGTCTCTCTTCCTCAATTGCTACTCCCTACAGCCCCAAAACATTTCCTAAGTCCACCATGCTCCAGATTGTTCAAGCTGTCAGGGAGACAAGTGAAGGATGCTAAAATTTCTGCCAGAATTTCTCCTTCGGTGGAGGTGTGATAACATTTCTCAGTGTATCAAGTGCAGAAGAGTTTCATAATTTTGGGTGGCAGCCAAGCATGGCGATAACATGCTAAACGTGACCATCATCCATATGAGGATCATGTACTTTCCGAACAACTGAGCAGTATTATTGGCTAAGTACATTCCAGATGGCAGTGTCAGCCCACAAATATAAGGCCTGAATAAATATGAGGTTACACATGGACTGGATGGTGCAACATATCTGCATTCGCTAGACCTTCTGCTTGGGTATGGGTACCAAGCAAGCATCATAATCAGATTATAATTATTTTAGTTCTAATGTTATTTATCCATATGATTATCATATTACACATTTAATGCCCAACTTTTGTTTTTTGATGCACAATTATTTTAATTTCTATTTTATGGTTAAGTTTTTCCAGTTTGTTAAACTGAATCAATAAACAGAAAGTGTTCATTGTTATTAGTAGTAATGCGTTGCAGGAGATATTTATATTTAAGTTTGTTTTATGTAGAAGATGTGTATGTCTATCTATAGGAATCAACTGACTTGTTTATATACTATACACTGTAATATGTTATTTTGATTTTTGCGGCCAGCAGGTCTGGGCAGTATAACTAATAATTACAACATACTTCTTTGCATCATATAATTTAGCTCATTATATTCATTAATCTTCATTTACCTACATTAATCTTATAAGCATTGTAAATTAATTAGTCTGAATAGTATTTTGAATGCTGAAGATATTTCTGGTTGGGCCTCAATACATTTAATTTGAGAAATCCATTAAATTAAGCCAAAAAGGCACAATTAGTTGATAATAACAACAAAGTACAAGATATTGATGCTTATGGCTTTCTACTAGATAAATGGCAGGCTGAATCTGACTTCCAGAATGAATTCAGGCAGGTTTGCACAAGAACATGTATGACATCAGCAGCATATTGTGGAGCTTTGTTATTGTGGTGCTTCTCGAAAGCAGAGCCTTATGTGCTTATGGCTTAAGGAAGAAATGTTTGCATGTGATTTGTATGCTTTTGAGAAACCAGTGTAGTCCCTGAATCCAGTCACGTAAGCCACAGCCCAACTTTCCATAATTCACAGGATGGGTCCAAAATATGGAATGTATGCATGTTAAGTCGTCCTTGCGATTACAAGTCTGGTCACATGCCTCTTCATTCTCCGTCAGTAATCGTTACTGGCTAATTGTTTCTGGCGCTCAGCAAGCTGTGTTTGTTTTGGTAACCAGACAGCCCAAGGTTTCACTTCATGCAGCATTGTGGCAGGTGATCTTAGGAATTTTAATGTCACAGCCAGAGAGCCCACGCAAGACTGAGAAGTTGTAGAGAAATTGCCACTGTGCCCATTCTTTCAGCTAAATTAAGATTTTTTTTTCTTCTCACAAACCATTCACCTATTTCCGTGCTGGATATAGAAACAGACACGTTTCCAGTTCTACAGTAAATGTCCCACTCCCTGAACCAGCATGTGTATTCCACTGGACCTCACATACCCTTGATGAGGCCAGTTTTGGGGTCTAAGCAAGTTCCTCCCAACTGCAGAGAAAGAAGGTTGCTTGATTAAGCTTGGGGTGGTACATTGTATGTTTTTTCTTTCTTTGTTTGTTTGTTTATTTGGGTTTTTTTTTAAACAAAATGCATCGCTTATCAGGAGTTGCTATGGGTTACCATCAGTTGCTGTTTTCAGCATTGGTAACCGTCTGCTCCGAGTAGGTGTTTCTTTTGATCTCTCCCTGGTTGCTAAGGCTGTCTGTATCTGGGACACTGCAGACTCTACACTGTGGGAACATTTCACATGACGCCACCATCCACAGAGCCTGTATTAACCTTTCACAAAAGAGATTTCAGAACGTCTCGGAGCGGACATGCTCTGCAAACGGCGTCACTTGCACCCTATATGGAGGATGCTCTATTGAGAAACGCTTATCCAGTGTTGTAAAACCTTGTTAAAGCAAAGGCTTGCATTAAAGGAGACGTGCAGGATTTTTCCGCCGCACAGTTCATTCCCACCAAAGTGTCTCCCCACTTTGAACAGGCTTGAGACACTACTAATAAAAAGCTATGGTCAGTTGCTTTGACATTTGCCCATAGGCCACTAATGCAAACTTGCTCAGAGTGCCTGTTCATGCTTTTTAGCCTCTACAGATGTGGCAGATAGACATTAGGTGGATCATTCCTTTAACAGAGGGGCTGAACCACATAACGTCACATCAAGGCAGTCACACACACACACACACACACACACACACACACACAAACACATACACACACACACACAAACACACAAACAGAGCACAAGAACGCATCTGCGTAGACGGTGTATGTTCTGCCCCTATTTCTGCTCAGTATCTGCCCACAGGCAAAGCCCCATTCTCGACCCATGTTTGTTTCTTAATTAAGTCTGTTCTAACTCACAAGCCTCTACTTTGTCTCTCTCTCTCTCTCTCTCTCTCTCTCTTTTTCTCACACACAAATGCGTGCGCCCACAATAGCGGCTGCCAGTAAGAAGTATTTCTGCATCGCAGATGCTCTGATACGTGCACCACTCTTCCGTGCAGCTGGGTAGAAAGGACTGTAGCCGCTGCTATGTGTGTTTACGCGTTTGATGTGTCACAGTTCACCGTGTCCTATCAGTCTCCGCCAGACCCGCGCTATCTGCACCAACAGAACACCTCAGAGACGGATTCTCACCGAGGGGCGGCGTGTATGTGTGTGAAGGGGGGCATTTCTTCAGAAGCGTTTCCTGCAATATTATCACCTTTCTGCAGTAAACACTTCCACATACTCTGCAAATGACAGTCTCCATTGTTTCATCCCGTTCAGAGCTTGAGGCAGAAAATTTCCACATAATTTATTTAGCCACATTTGTAGAAACCCTTCTAGTGCAAATTATTCGCTGCCTGATGGATATACTTTGTGATTTACATCTGTGTGACATGCATATGTTAATTTTTATACGCATCCCCCCACAATGCTGGGGCATGCCATTTCCCATGCATACACGGCTGTGGCTATTGGAGCAGGTCATAAACGTCAAAGCATGGTCAAAAAATGTGGAAAAACACACCTCAGTGGGCCCTAATGAGATTCCAGTAGTATTTTAGGGCTAAGCTAATGGCACGGAACATGAGCATTTGTTGCCCATTCTGGATCTCGCTGCTGTTGTTCACCATCTGAAACAAACCCACAGATCAGACTCCTGATGGTATTCACCGTCAGTGGCATATCTAGAACCTCCACAAGGTCCAAACTGATATTTTCTGTCACAAATTTGGACCCACCCATTGCGAATGAACATGTGATTGTTGATACTACTGTTATTTGATTATGATGGTGGTAATGATGATTTTGTCATGGCTTCAATCACTCAATTATATCAAACTAGATATTGTAAAGAAAAACTTGACAATATTTACAAGTTTTCTGTTGGGTGTTCAAGAATGTAACCCCACTGTTTCCAACCAGAAGCAATGATTAAATGGTAATACTAGCAAAGTTTGAATGCAAAAATGTTTATGATTTATTTATAAAAAATACAATCAGTATGCAAATTTGTCTGGCAGACCTAACAGTGGTGTACAGAGCTGTTTTCTTCCTAACATTCTAAAAATAGTCCCAGAATTTGCCTAAAAACGACAGCATACATTATTAAGTATTACAATCAATTATAGTCTCTTGGATCATTTCCAAATTAGTGCAGTTGAATGGGCACCTTCGGGTTCTGAGGCATTTTCACATCCCTAACATATAAAAAAAAAAACGTATTGTTATTACCAGATAAAGCCGGTTGCTGCTTGTTGTAGAAGTCCATTTGTGTGGTGCCTTTTCATCTGTACTGAGGCCATAAATACTGCCTCATCTCTGGAGCCTGTAGCTTTTTTGCTGACTTCTTTAGCAAAGCCGGTCGTGCTGGCTCATTCCGCTCGCAGGCAAGACAGGCTCTTGAAATAAACAATTTATTTTGCTTGAGGTCCTTTTCGAGGCATGCTTTTATTAGCCTAAATGGTCAGTGCTTGCGGGATGCCATTAGAAAGAGGGGGCCAGTCAGGGCCCCAGCATCCCCATTATTTATTTATAATTAATCAGTTTGATAAGAATAGAAAGACTGTCCACTCGAATGGGGTGTTTTGATAATAAAACATATCAGATAGGTTGAGATATTGACCTTTTCTGTTGCTGTTGCCTAAGCTGACGTCAATCGATGACTACAACCAAGGCTAATATAATCAAGCAATAAATCCATTCAAGTTGACCTATGCTGTGCATAATCACCCCCCCGCCCACCCCCCACCCGCCACAAATTTCCACAGTGTGTTTTTTAATATTTTTGAGCGTCTTTGCTGCAGATCAGGACATATCAGAAGTTTTAGGTTCAGTCTAATGGAAGTGCTGATGTCAGATGTGTTCAGTTTTGTTTTTCATGCACCTCTGAGTTTTGTGGTGTCTGTCACTCTGCTCTTTGTAACTTTTTTGTGGCTCCTTGCACTCTTGTTGTCAGCTCACTGGAAAAAAATAAGCAGAATTCCAGATTTTGGTTACGCTGGAATTATGGATATAGTTTGAATAATAAACAGTTCAGCAGAAACTGTTGTGCCAAAGTCTTAGGTTCTTGGCAAAAAAAAAAAGGAAAAAACACGTTCAACCTGAGGGCTATAAATGCTGGTGCACATATTTAGGGTTTACACTGTAAAAATAGGCATTTTAGGTATTTTTTACCACATCACAACAACACGTTTTTTCACTCTATGCGGGTGCTATTGGAACGTAACCCCGTGAAAAGCGGGGGGTTACTGTACTTGTTTATGTGCAGTTTACTTGTTTTAATAATGTTAATAATTGTTTAATAATCTGGTCAATATGTCTCACATTATTTCATACACGTGGCAGTTTTTGAGAAGAGAAAAAAATTATTTCTTATGGAATAATGCCGCTTTCAGGTTCTTAATGTTATTTATACCAGTCAGTTAACAACTACAGAACTCATGGATCATCATTGAGGTCCGGAGAACACATATCCTGCCATTTCTTTGATATATAAAATCACATTGATCACATAGACATGCTGCACTGGTCAGTCTGACCCACTGAGCCATGCACTCCAGAAGATCTCTGAAGGTGTGCAGTGGTATCTGCACCAGCAGCAGATCCTTTAAGTCCTGCAAGCTGCGAGGACCTAAAGGCCTCTATGGATCGGACTCGTTTTTCCAGCACATCTCACAGATTGGATCGAGATCTGGGGATTTGGAGGCCAATTCAACACCTTGAACTCTTTGTCATATTCTTATTCCCACCAACGCAGAGAGAGTGAGGGCAGTTATGTTGTCTTGGACTCCTGGTTGTGGATAGTTGTGGCATCACTGGGACTGGAACTGGCAATTTCAGGGCTAGTGCTTAAACAACTGAATGTGATATCATTTTTGCAGTGTGGCAGTCCATTCTGAATTTACATTTTGACATTTTTTTGATACATAATATTTGTGCTACAATTTCTCATTGCGTTGAATATGCCAGAATTCCATTAATTAGCAACAACAGTTGTTAAAAATGAATAAACCTGTGGGCAGAGCAGGGATTGTTCATTTGCTGATGGCCTTAAAAGTGACCCTTAATGACCTCAGTACATAAACATAACTGTAGCCATTTTAAAATTTCTAGCTGCTGACATGACATTAAAATTGAACTGGTCCTGATGTTAAGCATGTGTTCTCTCTTTGTAAAACAGTGAAGTATTGCTTGACATTCTGGTACTCATGTAAGTAAACTGCACATATGAATAAGAAATAAGAATTTCAACCTTTTAATTTCACTTGTTTATATGAGAACAGATCTTTAGACTTCTTTCCCATCCCTGAGTATTTATACTGTCATGTAAACATTGTTTAGTCGTTTTCTCTTTGGTACATTTCTTGTAAAATAAAAACGTATCTCTCAGCTGTGTTCATTATTTAAAAGACTTTGCGCTTGCTCTTTTCTTATGAATACAAAGTAGCCGAACATTTAACCTAGATAAGGATCTGAGATTGTGACACTAACAGGGTTGAGTGTGATAATGATATCTGCGACTGTTATGTAGTTATGTTTTATGATACAGGAGTAAATATTTGGTCAAAGTTATTTTTCATGCCTGTATTTAAAGAAAGGGCTCTTCTGTGTTTATAGAGTGAAGCACACTCACAGAATGACATGTTTATTTATGAGAACACACTGACACAGCTGTGGGAAAAATTGATGCTCATTTTTCTGCTATGATGAACTTTGATATAAGAGCCGCACTCGCGCCTCCTCCACACACACACAAAAACACACACAAACACACACACATGTGCACACAGCTGTATCAATGTAGCAGGTGTAGTTTTGACACAGTCTCTCTTCATTTGTGCCTGGAGCTAAACCCTATTTTCCTACTCATCTTTCTGTCTCTTAATTAATTTGAGTGTGTGTGTGTGTGTGTGTGTGTGTGTGTGTGTGTGTGTGTCTGTGTGTCTGTGTGTGTCTTCCTGTGTTTTTAATATTCTTAACTTTCCACATAAGTTAATGTGGCAATGTCATTTTTGACCATATCTATTGGTCTGATCTTCATGAAGTTTTGCCACAGTTTAAAAGGTGGCTGACATTTTCAAATCAATTTAGAAAAATCTAATAAGACCTCCAAAATTAATACATCTTGATTCCTAAAAAAGCCAGCTACATTCTTCTTGTGTTTTATTTCTGTCCCGGATTTATTTCTGTTACTTATTTGTGGTGTTTAAGTGCCATCATTCATTTATATGAGCCAGGTTTCATCCTATCTTTTGAATGCTATGTTTTTCGTCTTTATCAATGTTTACATCAAACTCTGTTTTGAGCAAGGATTTGCCTTTACAGTGGTATAGGTTTGTCGTGAAAGTAGCCATTACTAGTTCACACTGAAGCCTGTAACCGGTTAGTGTGTGTCTGTGTGTGTGCATGTGTGGGTGTGTGTGTCTGTGTGTGTGTGTGTGTGTGTGTCTGTGTGTGTGTGTGTGTGTGTGTGTGTGTGTGTGAGTATGTGTGTGTATGTGTATATGTGTGTGTGTGTGTCTGTGTGTGTTTGTGTGTGTGCGTGTGTGTGTGTCTGTGTGTGTGTGTGTATGTGTGTGTGTGTATGTGTGTGCTTTGTAAGTGGCTCAGTATTTACTCACTCATCACCCAGAAAACTGGGGTTAAAACCCGGCTTAGGGGAGCACACCTCTGTTCTTATTTAAGAAGTACTAAAGCATTAACGATGTTTTATAAGGATAGTGGAAATGATATTAAAATAATGCTAACAATTATTAATTATTAATTATTAATTAATTTAATTCCTCTAAACGCATTCTTTCTTTTTGTAGACTGATTATAGAGTGCAAGGTAGTTTTGTAGGTAATTTTCAATTATTCTGTCAATTCTTTAAGTTTCTTTGAGTTTTTTCTCCAGCATCGTACAGCTTTTGAATAAACAATTTTCATTTAAAGTGTCAATGCGAAAGCAAGTCATCAGCATGTGTGAAATCTGATCAGAGCTGCGGTCAGATGACCTTTCGCTGTTGAATGATTCTTGCCTTTTTAAACAGTTCACTGATTTATAAAATAAAAAAAGAAACACCAGTTAAAGGGCAGTGGAGGCACCAGGATGTAAAAAAACCCAGAAGTTTTAGCCCGTATAGGCCAGATTTCACAGGTCTGGTCTGGAATGGAATGGACAATATCCTCTTGCCTGGCCTATACGGGCTAAAACCCAGAAGTTTTAGCCCGTATAGGCCAGATTTCACAGGTCTGGTCTGGAATGGAATGGACAATATCCTCTTGCCTGGCAGTGCTGGCCACATAGGAGTTCTCACAATCTCTGTGAAGCAGGGCCTCTCAAACCATGAGGGAGGAGATGAGAGCAGCCCTCCTCTCTGACCTTTGAGAAGGTGTGAAGGGTGAGGATAATCAGCGTAGCTCATACGGGATGTAATTCAGATTCATGTCTGTCCCCAGGGACGCAGCTGAATCCCACACGTGTGGTGCAAGTATTTTCTCAGAAAACAAATTAACGCCTTTTTGTGCAATTTTAAAAAATTGTTTTTTACTGGAGAGGTATGTTTGCACACAATCTGTCTTTTTGTGAGGAATGCTCCAAGTGGCTAAGTTAGCCAGTGTGAGCTGTGCTGGCCAATCAGGTGAGTCTGAAGCCCGGCAGTTGTAAGGATGAAGTGTTAACTTGAATGCTTTATTGATCCCAATGCTTTCTCAGCATGTATCAGAATTGTAGTTATCTCGCCAACTATGCTGAACAACTTTAATCAGCTGGCCCCCTAAAACCACTGAAACCCCACGTGATTGACAGCTATGGTAGTACTGTTGTCTAGCAATATAGAGAACCATTCAAAAAGCAGAGTGTGAACACCCAATAAAAAAGTGTAGCCTTCAGAAAAACATGCTGTGATTCCTAGATTATTGAGATGCGGTAAAAACTGAATGGAGACTTACAATACCGAAAGGTTCGCGGTGCTTCACTACAACCACTATATTCTGTCAAATATATAGCAACATATTCAAACAGGGGACATGAATTGAACATTACTTTTTGTGCAGCAGAAGCTCTGATAGCTATCTGACCATTTTTAAGACAGAGACCTGTGAAGAGCTTCTAAAAATGGGCAGAAACTTGTGTTCTGCCTTTAGGTAGTGAGAACACTCGATCTATGACTCGCTGTGGGTTGTGCATGTGTTAGAAGTGGCCCAGACCGTAGGTGGGGCCAAACTTAGATGCTGGGGGGAGGAGGCAACTTCTGCTCGCTGATGGAAGCCATGGGGCTGGGCCTGCTGTTCTTGCTGTTTGGTAAAGAGGATCTAGGGACTGCAGGCACTGCTGGATTCGGGATGTAACAGAATGTAAGAATTCAGAATACAGTCTCTGTATTCAGTCCATGTTATAGTTTGAAAAGGCTCGATTTTAAGGAGAACATGTTTATAATTACATAATCTGCACTGTCCGTAGAAGCTGTCAGCATTTCCATTATTAGAGAATATAAGTACACACCGATCAGCCATAATATTAAAACCACAAGACCTCTGAAGCTGTGCTGTGGTATCTGTGGCAGCAGCAGATCCTTTAAGTCCTGTAAGTTACCTGGTGCGACTTCAATGGATCAGACTAGTTTATCCAGCACATCCCACAGATGTGCAGTCAGGTTGAGATCTCTTTGACATGTTCCTCAGATCGTTCCTGAATAATGTTTGCAGCATGGCAGAATGCATTATCCTCCTCCATTATGGAGAATGGTGGTCATGACAAGGTGTGCTTGGTCTGCACCATTGTGTAGGTAGGTGATCCATGTCAAAGTAACATCCACATGAATGCAAGACCCACAGGTTTCCTAGCAGAACATCAACAAGAGCATCACACGGCCAGCTCTCCTTCTGTGCATAGTCAATCCTGTTGCTCTCTCTTATCCTGGTAAGCAATGCAAAGAAAACGTGAATAATCAATTACTCACGTGCCCAGTGTAGATGCTTTCTTTGTGGATGGTGATTGGCATGAGCACTCCAACTGGTCTGAAACTACACAGCACCATTCACAACAAGTTGTCATGCATATTGTCCTCTGAGACCTTTCTATTAGAGCATGCACTTTTTCAGCAATTTGTGGCACAGCAGCTCTTCTGTGAGAAGGTGAGCTAGCCCTCACGGATCATGTGTGTCAGTGAGCCATGGGCACCCATGAGCCTTTCACCAGCTCAGCGGTTGTCCTTCCTTGGAACATTTTTGGTATGTACTGACTACAACACACCAGAAACACCCCACTAGACCTGCTGTTTTGGAGATTCTCTGACCTAGTTGTCCAGCCATCACAATATGGCCCTTGTTAGAGTTGCTCAGATCCTTATGTTTGCCCATTTTCCCTGCTTCAAACACATCACCTTCAATAACTGACTGGTTATTTACTGTATAATACATCTCATGCCTTTACAGTTTCACTGAACAAGAAAATCAGTGATATTCAGTGATACTGCTTTAACTGTTTCTTTCCTGATTCTTTTTGTTGGATCACAAATGTAAAAAAACATTTAAAACCTTTTGCTTAAATTAAAGCATTTCAGATAATGGCAGATGTCTTAGATGACAGCATGGAAATCTTTATGCAATTTTGAATTTTGGAAAAAAGCTGATCTCAGTTAAAAGAAAATGATGTCCTGGGGATGTGTGTTGGTCAGCTGCAAAGAACTCTAATCTGAAAAAGCACCTACAGGCCAAGCACAGTCCCATAACAGCTTCCTAGCTACACTGTAAAAAAAAGTCAGGTCAGCTTAAAATTGTAAGCAACTTACTTCACAGCATTTTTCTAGTTCACTAGTGCCCTCAAGTTGAGTTAAATCTGGGAAGTACATTGCCTCATGATCGGGCTGGTTTTTTTTTGTTGTTGTTTCCCAGTGGATGCACTGATGAGGGAGTTTAAGGCATTGCAAGGGTTTTTTTTATTTCTCAGTCGCACCATAGGCAGCTAACATGCTGATGAAAACAAGCAAGATACAAACAATGAACTTTGAGAAAATACATATATACACACACACACACACACACACACACACGTATATATATGTAACTGGGCTTTCAAAATCCAAGTGTATGAGCCAAAATAATCTTTCCTTTGCAGAAAAAGTAGTTTTTGATCCACCCATGCTGGAGACGTTTTATACAGTTTACTAGAGTGCTTACTCTAGGATTGCTGTAAACATGTACATGGCGAATATGTGCAACAGTAGTCTATTAATAACAGCAGACAATAATAGCTGGTGATAACAGAAGATAAACACACCCATGATACACACATATACACAAAAATAGTTAAAAGGAAAAAGTGACTGCAAATATTAAGCAACATAATATTAAGTAACATAATTGCTTACAATTATCCATAATAATTGATTTCCCTAAGGACTATTTATGTTTCACAAACATTTTTAAATATAAAAACTTTTTGTGATGTTTTTGTGATGTTGTAGTTTCAGACCATGATTAAGCAAACTAGGCAAAATTTTCATGTTAACACTCTATGAAATTCTCAAAATGTTTTACATGTTTTAAACTGAAATGATGTAATGAATCTACCTGTAAACATCAGCACCGGCTACAGATATTGAGAAAAGAAGTCAAATAAAATGCTCTCTTATTCTGGTAGAACATCCAGTGGCACTTGTCAAAAAAAATTAGCAATTAGCCGCTACAGTCAGTGTTGCCTGACAAATTGGCTCCCGTCTTGTGTTTATACAATGTTTGGTAATTGGTTTCCTTGGTGTTTTGCTGAAATATTCATTGGCAGTTGTGATCATTTCATCATCTTTGTTTTATCCGTGGCTTCTTGACATGGTGCAAAAAATGCACATATATGATTTACATATCAGTAGCATAACAGAAGTTTCTTTTAAAGGCTGTAAGGTAGTAATTAATGTCCCCTAGCACTTTCCATAACAGAAAATGAAAATGACAGCTATCAAAATATTCCAACACAGCTCTGGCTAATCTGAGGGCAGGCCACTGGTAAACGTGGAGAATAGACAGTACCAGATCTTTCTGCTCTCTCACCATTGGCTAACCAACCTCACTGAGGGCAGCCAAGAAGACAAATGACACCCATAGAGGTTGCCTGAACTGCTGTGATGTGCCCAGGTGCAATAAGTAAGCAAGGTGTCCAACCAGACAGTCACTGAACAGGTGTTCTGAGAGCTGTCCATGCATGTGTGTAACAGGTGTGAGGGTTTATCTAAATACAGAAAGCTCATTTTAAAAGTAATATAATGTCATTTGTGACACACAAAATCCTCGGCATCTAAACACATTATGGGAGCTAAGCCTTGTGTGTCTCACCTTATTACCTTAACTCTGTTTGAATGAACAGAGTTTGAATCATTTATATGTTTGATTACAGTGCACTGTACTATTTCGTTAGATTCAGTTTTTGCCAGAGTGCACTACTTTACTCATGAAATGTAACATATAATGTGTGTGCGTGTGTGTGTGTGTGTGTGTGTGTGTGTGTTGCAGGTATATGATGGGTGTAAATCTGGAAGGCAGGGATCTATCATTCATGGATGATGGCTACCAGATGAACCCCAAGTTGGTGGTCATTGTACTCAACCCGGACAGAGAATGGGAGAAGGTGAGGTGTTTTTTTTTTATTATTTTAATAAAATATGAAAATTGTTAATATTCTTGCACATTGTTTCTCGAAAATGGCGACTTTATAAAAAAAACATTTTTAATGTTATGCTTTTTTTGTTCATGTAATAATGCATTAAATATTTTTTATAGTGTTTTATAGTGTTTCAACCACAGTTGAAGGAAGGGGCAACACTAGAGATTTATCGATTGGGGAGATAAGCGTTTACTAGGGAGAACTGGGGGTTATGAGATAATCAACCCTATTTCACAGTAGCCATAAAATGCTATTTTGATGTTCAGGAGGTCCCTCGGTTCAGCCCTGGGTGTTAAGATTTTTCATAAGAGGTCGAAAGAAAAATGGCTGCAAAATGTTCATTCTGAATTTATAATAACCATTAAATCAATCAAAAAATGACTAATATGACACACTTTGTGTCTTCAGTTTATATTAGGCAAGGATCTACTGTGACTTAAATGCTGTGCATCCTCATGCTATAGCAAGGCCCTGAAGTCAAGCAATGTTATATCTTCTCTCTAAGATAAACTGCAAGTCCTAAACATGTTATTCTGTTTTTAAAAAGCAATATAAATTGCATTATGATCAACCCTGAACTTTTGTGACCAATCTGCTACTGATGTGACCATTTCCAAAAACTAAAGAGACATGTGTAAGCAAAGAATATGAAATATGTAAATGAAAAGAGACACAAAATAATGTTTTCCTATCATCAGAATCAGAATCAGAAAACTTTATTGATCCCGGAGGAAATTGCTTGAGTGTGAATCATTGTCATACATTCACACTCTCCAAATTTCATTTCTTACAATTTTCACTTATCAGCTTCCTATGTTCATGTTATTTACCACATATAGTTTTCTTCATTTTAACTTAAAGCTAGCAAGCTAACAAGCTAGCAAATCTGATAGCTGCCTAAACTGACCATAATAGGTCTTCAGACTGTAGCTACCTTAACACTTGCCTGTGAACCAGCAACCCCCACACACACTTTCTACCACTGTGCTTGAGCAAGACAGTTAACCCTCAGTTGCTTCAGCGGGACTGTTGCTCTGGATAAAGGCATCAGCCAACTGCCCCTTTACCCGTCATCACATTTTTTTACATACTTTCAGCTGTTGTTTGAACTGTACTGAAATTTCATGACAATCGTAAAATTGTTCAAAATTACTTAAAGTACAATGCTTTTGAAATACCTTACATTGAAAATGTTTCTTTCTTCCCCATGAAAGTTTATTTGATGGTGATACAAAGTTTTGCTCTGACATTATGTTTGTCTTAGCTAGGTTTTTAGCAAATATCGTGAATATCCTATCCTTCAGAGTACCACGTACATGGCAGCGGGGTTAGAGTGTAGTTTTTTCTTTCTGTGCGATAATAACAAGATTAGATTTAACAAATAAAATTGGCCACTTGAAATGTTAGCCTGATATGCACTTATTTCTTTTACAATTGCATTTTCATTCTTCAAAGCCATTTAAATGTTTGAAAGATTGTACTGGAACTGCTTAGGGCCCTTATACTGGCCACCATATTGAAGCATTATATACACTCAGAGGGCTGTTTGTGCCTTCTCTTGTTTTTAAAGTGATCTAGATCTCCCAGTTTAGTCTCTCACTTCTCGTTCAATTTACTCCATAATGTGTCTGTTTTCTTTTTTAATAATCCATTCTCTCAGCCTCATCCTCTTTTCTCTCATTAGTTTTAGTTGCTCTCACACTCCATCTTCCCTGCCTCATATACTCCTTTTCCTAATCATTTGCTCACTCGCACATTCTTTTTAATGAGTTGTTATTTCTCAAAGGTGCATTGGACGCTGTGTGTTTTGACGGCGCCCTGTAGTGTGTGGAGACGCTTTCTGTCTTTCTTTCTTTCTTTTTCTCTCTCTGTCTTGCTCACTCTCTCATTCTCACGCACACACACATTAAAACCCTGCAGTGAGTGTGTGAAGAGTGTGGCACTAATCGTTTCTCACTGCATTGGGCTGGAACAGGGGTGTGAGTAGATTGTGATAACTGAGTTTACTCACATTTACACACAGGCACAACTCAAATGTACATGAGACAAAGACAACACTCGGGTGTTAAAACATATGCACATTAGACTGTCTCACACATTTGCACAATAATGAAAGGGTGAGAAACAAGGAGACTACAATTGGGGACATATAATGGGCAATACTTTAGCCCTCCATAGAGCAGCCTGGAGTCCCGCTGACTGCTGTCCCGAGCAACACTACACTAATAAAAGTTCTTGGGAAAGACTCCTAATGCTGTGTTTACCTACATCTGTAACATTCACCTATATCTGTAACAAGTACATTGTAAGTAAATTACCCTGATATGACCGCATTGTGTGCTCTCATTGTGGCTGAATTTAAAGTTTGACTTGTGAACGCAACAGCTTATGCAAAGTTCAAGTAGCCCTGTCTACTAACTGCAAGCTTGTGATATTGTCCTCTAGCATAGAGTCCTACAAAAGTCCTACAAAACCTGCCCACTGTAGTAGGCAGTGCTAAAATCCAGTGTATACCAGTGTATACTTGGTTCTCAAATAACATTTTCATGTCTCCATCATGTTTTAACCTTGGGCAAGAGGCATCAGGCTAAGGGCCACAGACAAAACAGCTTTGGACAGTAAAGTGTGACATCAGTGAGCTCCAAAACTCACAGCCAGTTTATTGTCACCAGAGATTTTAACCTGGCAAATCTCAAGTCAGTACTCCCTGTATTCCATCAGTATATGGACTTTGCGATTAGAGGAGCAAACGTGCTGGAGTGTATTTACACAAACACTGCTGGCACGTAGCGCACTGAACCCACCACCACCTCAGCTACTCTGACCACATCTCTGTTACGCTCATCCCAGCATACAGACCGCTTGTCAGACATTCTAAGCCAGTTCTGAACCACAAAAATCTGGCTTCCAGGACTCTTCTCTTCAAAACTGTTTTGAGGAGCAAATGTTTAGGGAGGCTGCAACCAATGATGGCCCTACCTACCTGGAGGAGTACACTGTGTTGGTGATTGTCAGCAAGTGCATCGATTAAGTTTTTTCCTCCAAGACCATCACCTCTATACCCCAGAAGCCATGGATGACTGCGGTGGAGCATGCACTGCTGAGAACCAAGCTTAGGCAATGAAACTGCCCTGAGAGGAAGGGTGGTAGTAGCCTAGTGGATAAAATACTTGCCTGTGAACTTGCTGACCAGAAAGCTGCAGGTTCAAATCCCCATTTCCTACCATTGTGTCCTTGAGCAAGACACTTAATCCCCAGTTGCTTTAGGGGGACTGTCACTGTAACTAATGATCGTAAGTCGCTCAATAAGGGTGTCTGCCAAATAGCATTCCAATCCCAAAGGCCGATCTGACCTGGGTCATCAGAGCAGCAAAGCATGCCCATACTCAGAAAATCCCTTACCACAGGCGACATGTGGTGCATATGGCAGGGCATCCAGGCCATCAACAGCTACAATACATTTCCACTTGCCTGTGTTGATAAGGTCTTCCTTCCTGATGCTGAATTACTTTTTGTTTGAGGCACAGAATGACATGGCAGCAAGGAAGACAACCCTGCCCCATAGTGAACAGATGTCTAACCATAGCTGATGTGATGGGGCCTCAGCTTAGAGTCAACCCACAGAAGGCCACCAGACCAGACAGTATTTCTCTGCATGTGCTCAGAGGAGGCTCAGACCAGCTGGCAGATGTCCTCACAGACTTCCTCAGCATCTCTTTGTGCACCAGCGTCATTCCAACATGCTCCAAAGCCACTACCATCATTCCCATGCACAAAAAGTGTTATGCCTCATTAACTGCAGTCCCGTTGCACTCAAACCAACCATCATGAAATGCTTTGAGAGGCTCATCATGAGGCACATAAAATCACAGCTGCCCCCCTCACTACCCCCCATGCAGCTTGTATATCATCCCAGCCGCTCAACTAATGATGCCATCATCACCATCCTTCACCTGGCTCTCACATACCTGGACAAAAAGGACATTTATGTGAGAATGCTGTTCATAGATTTCAGATCAGCATTCAACGTCATCACTCGTTAGCATCTGGTTGTGAAGCTGAGATTGCTTGGTCTGAACATCTCCCTCTGCGTCTGGATCCTAGACTTCCTGACTGGGAGACCTCAATCGGAATTGGGAGCAACATCTCCTGTACCACAACACTGATCAGAGGGACCCCCCCTTGGCTATGTGCTATGCCGTCTACTGTTCATGCTGCTAACCCATGACTGTGCAGCAATGCACAGCTCAAACCACCACATCAGCTTTGCTGATGACATGACCTTGGTAGGTTTGAGCATCAAGAATGACTAGATGGGGTATGGAGAGGAGGTGCGGTGGCTACCAGCCTGGTGCAGAGCCAACAACCTGTCTGGATGTGAACAAACAAGATAGTTGTTGACTTCAGGAGGGCATCACATGTCACGCTCCACTGAACATCAATGGCTCCTCTATGGAAATTGTCCAGAACACATCACCGTGGTGGTAACATTGCAGAGAACCTCACATGGACCCTCAACACCAGTTCATTCGGAAAGAATGGAAAGCAGTGTCTCTGCTTCCTGCAGAGACAGAGGAGAGCTCAACCCCCCCATCCCCACTCCCAAATCCTTACCACATTCTACAGAGGATGATCAGGGTCATTCTCTCCTCTGTCACAGAAATTTACACCACATGCTGCATCTGCAAAGCCACCAGCATTATGGACCCCACACACCTCTCATACACTCTCTCTCCTCTCCCTCCTCCCATCTGGCAAAAGTTTCAGTAGCATACGGCCTGCACTGCCAGAATGGAAAGTTTCTTCCCTCAGGTCATCAGACTCCTCAATCAGAACTGAATCATAAATGCTGACCCCCAAACACACACACACTCACACACTCACAAACACGTGCGCACACACACACACACACACACCCTTAAACACACACCGTACTGAACTTCTTCCCAGTCCTAACGCAATATTAACACTGAACTGTTTCGCTTTAAACAAAACAACTTACACCCCAACTGCCACTGTTAATACTATTTATTATATACTACATATTCTGTCTTGTTGCTGAAATTATTTGCATAATTATTATTTATTGCTGTTTACCTCTCTTGTTGTATTTTTACACACTTATTGACTTGTCTTGTCCTATTGTAATGTTGCTCTTGTGTTTTTCTTGCACTCCCTCTCTTGCTCTCGCTTCACTCTGTGTATTTTTGTCCCGCCTGCTTCTGGTGTCCTGTTTTTTTGTTCTTGTGTTGCACCATGGTCCTGGAGGAATGTGGTTTAATTTACCATGTATTGTGTATATGGCTGAAATGACAATAAACTTACTTGACTTGATTTGAAATTCACAATTCACAATTCACAAGATTATGTACACTGGACAAATGAATGATGATGATATACTACAATTGCAACTGAACTGTGTGTTTATTATGTCAATTAAGCATTAACTAGACATGCCATTACTGTGCTTGCACCCTTGTCCACTTCAGTGTTCAGTTTGTGAAGTTCAAAGTAAACGAAAAAAAAACCTATCACCACTAGTGAAGTGAATGACAAACTAACATTCAAAAAGTAGGTGTGGCCAGGACACCATCGATCAGTTATATGTTGTACAAGAAATTCATTTTATAAGTGTTCAAATAAAGTTCAGTCCAAGTAAAGTTCAGTGTGTAAACATCTCAGCACGGGTGTTCACAGTGTGTTGGGGTGACTGTACACAGCTAATTCAAAGAGCATGTTTGTGTTGCCATAGATGGGTCGTTGGGAAAACCACTCGTTGATTTTAAAGTTCCCTGTGTGGCCCCGCTACAACTCATTCGGAGACACAGACGCAGATGAGAATCATCTAAGTATTGTGACTTTGGAGGAGAAACCCTTCGTTATTGTAGACGACGTGGACATTCTGACTGGGACCTGCATGCGCAACTCAGTCCCCTGCAGGAAACATATCAAAGAGTGAGTTTCAATGCAACAGTGCCAACAACATAAAAGGACAAGAGCAAATTGTTCCAAGAAATGCATCAGTGTTCCAAGTGCTGATATATTTTTCATTGTCCCACCTTACTTTTTTTTTTTATAGAAGATCACTTAAATAGGCTTCTATTCTCCTATTTCTTCAGTATATATTTTGAATGTCTATGTATTTGTGTTACAGCAACACTACTGGTGGCTCCTATATCAAGCAGTGCTGTAAGGGCTTCTGTATAGATATCTTGAAGAAAATTGCCAGGAACGTAAAGTTCACTTACGACCTTTATCTTGTCACCAACGGGAAGCACGGCAAGAAGATCAATAATGTGTGGAATGGCATGGTGGGGGAGGTCAGACAATTATAAAATAATTAACAAAATTATTTCTCAAATAAACTGGGGAATAGGGCAGTTGTTGGTTTGTTGGTTTGCCCCAATTCATCCATCTGTATGACTAATCTCTGTTGTCTGCTTTGTAGGTGGTTTACAAAAAGGCTGTGATGGCTGTTGGTTCATTGACCATAAATGAGGAGAGGTCAGAGGTCATTGACTTCTCTGTCCCATTTGTGGAAACAGGAATTAGTGTGATGGTCTCTCGTAGCAATGGAACAGTATCCCCCTCTGCGTTTTTGGGTAATCAATTTCTTGACAGATGTTGTGACCTGAACTCCCATTCTTCTCTCTTTGCTGTCTTGTGCTGCTTCTTTTTTTTTTACACTCCTGTTCTCTGCCTTCAGAACCATTCAGTGCTTCGGTGTGGGTAATGATGTTTGTGATGTTGCTGATCGTCACTGCAATTGCTGTCTTCCTTTTTGAGTTCATCAGTCCCCTGGGCTTCAACAGAAACCTTGCCCAGGGCAAAGGTAAAATTATTATGCTATACAATGATACAGTGTTTTTGAAGACATGCAAAAGCATATTTAACAGTGCTTGAACATGAAGAGCTTCTTGACCTGCTAACTTTGAGTTTAAGGGATTAAAAGGTGCATGAAAAGCATCAAATAGTGTATTATATCTAATGTTCTTGTTCAAATTCCTTCTTTCTTTTTCTAGACCCCCATGGTCCATCGTTCACCATAGGCAAGGCCATATGGCTTCTTTGGGGTCTGGTCTTCAATAACTCTGTGCCAGTACAGAATCCTAAAGGTACCACCAGTAAGTTTATTGTCTCTGTTTGGGCCTTCTTTGCTGTGATCTTCCTGGCCAGCTACACTGCCAACCTGGCTGCCTTCATGATCCAGGAGGAGTTTGTGGACCAGGTCACTGGCCTCAGTGACAGAAAAGTAAGACGTTTATGCTCCTTCATCCATTTTTTTTCATATACCTAGACATAAAATACATGAAGAAATGCTTTTATGAAGGATCATCCACACTAAGCCTCCTGCTCATCCATAAAGTTTAGATTTTACTGTTAGCTATAAAGTTTTACTGTTTGAAATAAAGCTTTACTACAGCACTTTACTGCCACTGAATTATGTCAAAGGTTTACAGCTGAAAGTAGTTACCTTTGTGTGTCGCATAACATCAGTACTGCCCAGGGTCTGTCTGATATATGTTGCTGATCTATTGTGCTTGTTCCTTCCAGTTCCAGAGTCCTTATTCCTTCTCACCACCATTTCGGTTTGGAACAGTGCCAAATGGCAGCACAGAGAGGAACATCAGGAAGAATTACCCAGACATGCACCAATACATGGTCAAGTATCACCAGACTGGAGTCCAGGATGCACTGGTCAGCCTGAAGACTGGGTATGAGTGCATCAGTCTTATATATTTGCTGGATGTGAATACATGTTGCATCACTTAAGTGAGATGAAATATTTACAGAGGATTGCAGTATTACTCCAGAAAAACTAAATTTTGGCTATATTAAGTGAACCTCCTCTAATTTCATTCAGTTCTTCACAACCTGTTGCAGTAGCCGCTCTCCGATGTGGCAAGTGAATTATTAATTATTGGTTTCTACAGAAAACTGGATGCATTCATATACGATGCAGCTGTGTTGAACTACATGGCAGGGCGAGATGACGGCTGTAAGTTGGTGACTATTGGCAGTGGCTACATCTTTGCCACCACTGGTTATGGAATTGCTCTTCAGAAAGGATCCTATTGGAAGCGTCTGGTGGACCTTGCCATACTTGGAATCATTGGTGATGGTAAGCTCTTAGTTTTTTAATTGTTCCAAATATCAAACCTAGCCTACAAATGTATCCATGTCAGGATGGCAGTGAATCTGTGGCAGTGAACCCAATTGCATTTCCCCCCCACTCATCAAACTTGTGTGTTTACACTTCTGTTCATAGGGCTCAGTGCAGATGTGTTAACAGTGCCTTTCTGTTTTGAGCTTATCTGAGGATTTATATGTTTATTCTGGACTAGGTGAGATGGAGGAGCTGGAGGCCCAGTGGCTGACAGGTATCTGCCATAATGAGAAAAATGAAGTGATGAGTAGTCAGCTGGATGTGGACAACATGGCTGGTGTGTTCTATATGCTGGCAGCTGCCATGGCCCTATCACTAATCACCTTTACCTGGGAGCACCTTTTCTACTGGCGACTTCGATACTGTTTCACTGGTCTGTGCTCTGGGCAACCTGGACTTCTCTTCACTATAAGCAGGGTAATGTGTCCAACCTAGGCAAGATGCTGAAAACTATACATGAATCACAAGCTATGACAAAAAATTTGAGAAAAAATGATAATGCCTTAAATCTGGTCAAAACAGAAGCTGTTTCTCCTTGCTTGTTTTTGTCTGTACAGTCATAATCTGTTGTCTTTTTTAGGGGATCTGGAGCTGTATACATGGTGTTCACATTGAAATGAAGAAGCCTCCTGAGTTGGATTTCAGTCCTCAAGCCAACATGCTGCACCTACTGAAATCTGCCAAAGAGATTACCACTTTAGGGGTGACCTCACCTAAACGACCTGTCGCCAGCCTTCTCCCTCACACCCCAGGCATACTGGAACTTATGAACAAAGGAAACAACCTTGCTCCAAAAGACACTGTCTACAGCAATGCCAGCACTATGCTTGCTAATCGCCACAAAGAGACTCTCAACAATGCTCTTTTACCTGGGCCGCGTGCTCTCAGCTTAGTGGATGCTCAGGCTGCGGACGATGGCACGGGAGGTGGTAACGACCTGGGGCGACCTCCTGCCTCCAAATCCCGTGCACTCTGGAAGAAGTCAGTTGAAACACTACGACAGAGTCAAGGACCTACCAATAACTCCCCTCCTCCTACTGCCCCACCCACTGAGCCTCGTGCGACTATGAAGAGCCAGCGATACTTGCCTGAAGACCCTCAAGCACGCTCTGATGTATCTGATTGCTCTGGCCGTGTGGACTTGCAGAAACAACACAAGGTCAAAGAGACGATACGTAAACGCAACCGGTTGCCCCGGGACCTGAGTGACGTGGAATTATCAACACTGCGCAGCCAGGCTAGCCAACAGAGCAATCACAGTGGTCAGATCTACTCTCAGAGCAGTCAGGGTAGTCAGATCTACACCATTGACTCCATTGATCAAGATCATGGAATGCACTACCCTGACATATTTAGCGAACACAGGGACAACAAACATCGGCCCCCCTCTTCATCTGAGCAGCAGCCGATTTTGCAGCTGAACAGTAACCTGCTCACTCAGGTTCATGAGCCGGATGTCATGCAGACCGCCACTGTTGCTGCTAAGGAGAAGAAATACAACACATATGCCAAGCCTGGTGGGGCAGGAGTCAGTTCCAGTGGGCCTGGTTCTATCCAGGACCACCGACAGACCCACTGTCGGAGCTGCCTGTCAAAAGTGTCCAGCTACTCCGGGCTTTATACGGTGCGGTCTCCTCAGTACCGCTGTGATGCCTGTCTGCACTCTGGCAACCTGTATGACATCAGTGAGGATCAATTTCTCCATCCTGATGCAGGTGTCAGTGCCATTCGGGGCGGAAGTGTAGATAGGAATTTCACTGCTTTTCTCCCACAGCCTGATGCTTCCTTCACTGCTTATCTTCCCCAGAGTGACCAAGAGGGTGAAGGGCTCATCAGCCACTATCAGAATGAAGGTGTCTTCATCAGTCGGCAGCATTCCTATGAGAACTTACCCCAGAAGAATCCCTCACGTCGGGTCAGCCTCCAGGACAGTGCTCCTTATGCCAACATGCCCGCTTCTTCTACCCTGATCCCAGACAAGCTCCCAAAGAGTCAGTCCACGCACCTTAACCACACACTTGCCGGAGTGGGTGTCAGTGGGCTTGGCATTGGCCGGCGCAGCAAATCAATGTATCCGGCCCGCCCAACGGAGAACCCTTTCTTACAAACTCTTCGGGACGACCAACGCCTGGCTCACGGCCGCAGCTCCACGGACATTTATAAACAGCTGGTGCCGCTCACATTAGGTCAGGTTGCCGATGGCAAGGGGCTCGGCATGGGGGTGGCAACCCCTGACCTCTTTTACCCGGAGCATGTCATGCCTTATGTAGCCCCTCCTCCAATCGGCACATACCCAACCCCCAGAGCAATGAGTGCCGGTGGTGCCCGACGTGTCTACAAGAGGATGCCCAGCATTGAGTCTGATGTCTGAAGGACTGAGAGAAAGAGACTGAGAGACAGTGAGACTGACTCTGAGAAGGATGCACTACGCAAAAACATGGGAAGTTCCATGTAGATATGGATTGATATTGAGACAGCTTATTGGATAGTCAAGCTTTACAGGCTAGGCGGGAATAAGAAGTTGGAATTTATTTTGTTTCCTGCTCTTGGACAAATCTCAAGTTCAACATTACATCAGGTCCTCCCCTCTAGTTGAGCGGCAGCTCTGTGTCTTCCACAAAAACACCGAAGACGGCAGCACATGCAAGATGGGACTTGGACATGCAGTAGAGAGGAAGTGCAACAAAAGCTGCTGGGAATCGCAGGGCAGCTCCAAAGAGTTTCCTTCTCCACACCAACAAATGGGCAACCAAAAAGAAAAAATTCCCTCACAGAGATTACCACATCCACAGGCACAGAAAAAAGGAATTTATGCATTTGTGCATAAGATGTATTAACAAAACAAGTCCAAAATAGCCAAGTATCTCGTTACACACATAAAGGTAATAATGCATCTAAAGTGCACAAACCTGAACAACCAAAATGACACAATCTGAATATTCAAATTGGTGAGTGAAGCTTTGTAAATTAGCCATCAGAAGGATGAACACACAGCATAAAGTGAAAGGGATAGGCAAAAAATCTTTGCAAAACTCTTCACCAAACCTACTACCTAATTGAGACATTTTTAACAGCTCTGCCTATTGTGGAGCACATAACAGGAGGAACACTTTGTGTATTTGGGGTTGGACACCACATTAGCTTAGAATCACATGTTTAAAGGTCAAGGTTAAGAACTTTACTGTCCTCCTCCTCGTCCTCCTATGTTACTTTACCTGCATGCCAAACATAATCAGGAAGACGCTGTTCTTCTCTGAGCCACCAGTGTTGGGCACACAACAATGACACATGACTTCTAAATTTTATTAGATTGAGCTTATTTCTGTAGTTGTGTAGAGAAAATGTGAGGCGAGTCATTTTTACACGGTTTTATACACTGCCAAATATTTGACTGAGTGGTGTGAAGAGCATGTGTATTGCTATGGAATGAAAATTGTAGAGAGGAAGAAAGAAATGGAGAAAAACGAGAAAAGGGAAATCTACGAAGAGCTGTGCTTTACGGTCACGTGATGCTAAAGGGACTTGGGAAAGATGTGTAATCTGAGAGCCCATACAAACAAATGATGTCACATATTGCACTGCAGGACCACAGAGATAAAAGAACTTCTTGTTTGCCTCCAATGCACAAACACATCACTTCCTGCAGAATTAAAACCACATGCCCATACGTCACTAATATATATATTTTTTTTGGTCGTTTTCAAATATAATGGTCGTTCCAGCGATATGCACAATATCAGGTTGCAATATAATATTTATGTATGAAATTTCCTAGTTTTAATATGTTTTATTATTAGTTTCACTTCATTTATGAATTGTAATACATGTGGAATTAATTTATACATGTGATTTAATTGCGTATGTATACAAAAAAAAAAAAGAAAAAAAGAAGCATGTTAATCTTCTCTATGGTCAGACCTTTGGAATTGTTCTTTTTAATTTTCGATGTGAATGGGAGTAAATGTTTACAGTGAATATGGAAATATGGATTCATCTCAAAATGTGATTTTGATTGTCATTTGAATACAAGCATAAAAGTGTCATATGGCAAAAATGTCAAACTGGACCACATGTTTTTGCTGTTTTCAGTCGGTAGTGTCTGAACGAGGTTAACATTTCAGGGTACATTTTTGGGCTTCAAGCTCAAGAGCAGATCTTCTCCACTCGTGGTTCGAAAATAGACAGTAATAATAATAATAAAAAAGCTTTACAGCATCACAGACTTCTTTTTCTTAAATCATTAGTTCTCTGAAGACCTGTTTATAGTCCCAGTTTGAATTCCTGCAGACAGGCAAAATTCAATAGCACTTAAAGCCCAAATCAGTAAGTGCTGAAGCAGCACTGTGGAAACCCCCAAGATTAGCCGCGAGTTTGCCGACAAAGAGCATTTCAAACACATTTCACTGTTATTGGAAAGCATTTTGTTTTCCTAGCACTTTATTGTTTTATATCCAGTTTATATCATTATATAATTCTTTTTTTAGTGTTTGGATTTCATTTTTTTCATACACTGCAGCACAACTATACATTATATATCTCAGTTTCTGAAATGTATGAATGACTTTTTTTTGTCACTATCTGGAAAATCTGCTCATTATCTTGACAGATTAAACCCAACCCTAGACATACATTCCCAATTAATGGAGATTCTCCACACACGCAGCTTTTAGCCCAACAATTGTGGTAATTAGGGATGGGTATAGTTAGAATTTTACTGTTATGAGTATCAACACTGATATTGCGTATCAATACCGATGCTTATCAGTGTCCTTATTGATACTCCTGTCCATAATTTGGTGCAAAAAAGATGTTACCAGAACATATGTGAAAAGATTCAACAGGTAATTTGTCATGACTTATTTTTGGAGAATAGGACAATCACTATTTGGTGGTGAGGAGCAGAGTGCTGCCCCCGTCTCATTAACCCATTAACCCAATCTAGCTTCATCTATTAGAAAATGCAGCTAAGTTAGAATGCTTTGACACTCCTTTAACACCAATAGCAGCACTGTTTGTTCAGAGGCTTATCCATATTTCTGTACTGACCAGTCAGGAACCAGTTTAGATCTGGTTCTCCTTACAAAATCCCTCCAAGTGTCCAACGTGATGTGTCATATCCAAAGCCTTGGAGAAACAAGATCTCTTAGCATTGAACATTTCTATGAATACTTGCATACAGTGCGTGGCAAGTTGTCTTAGCAGAATCATCGGAGGGGTTTAAAAATAAATATGGTCTGATGCATACTTGTATAATGAAAATAGTGAACTTTCACCTCTATTTTCATGACTATTCTTTCCATTTTCTGGTCATATCCCATGGGAGTTCTCCAAAGGCTTTGCTAATAAACAAGATACTGGTCATTAGTGTCAGCTCTTTAGCAGATTAACAACATGTTTATGTTTAAAAGACTTACTTTTTCAGGCTGCATGTTTAGAAAATTGGGCACTGGCAAACTCTGGTGTCCTTAAGCTGAATTAACTAAAAAAAACAGTGAAATAATCTTTAAAAACAAGTTCATTACTGGCAAATGGCACACTGTAGAGAAACCTTACTGTGGTGGTGAATGGAACCAGGAGTCATGATGACTGTAGCGCAAATATAGCGGTAAACCTACACGTATTTATATGTAATGTTGAAAATTGTAAAAATAGGGGTATATCTTTCTTTGACTACAAATAGTTCCTCCAAAAAGGAGCATGTGAAACCACTGCAAATTAATTTGTTGACATCTTAAATATTTAATTATGGATAATAATATTTAGAACACTCTGCAGAATTCCCCCCTTCTGTTGACCTGACTTTTACTGTGTAAATCACAAAGCAGCTACGCAGGATCAACACATCATAATGTATATTGCCCAGCTGTCAGCACTCATGCATTACAGAATCTGTAAAAAAAGTAGATATTTTAACAGGTACCCCAATACCACATTACCACAAGGGCAGAGATGATGTCTCTAAACAGTCAGTTTTGGGAGGGCCATGAACGATAAATAAGGGAAGGAAGAAAGGAATTTGAATTAATACTGTAGATGAATCATTCGGTGGCAGGTGAGTGTATAAAAGCAATGCATTTATAATTTCTCAAAACTGTTTTTTCTATAGATAACATATAGCCCATAAAGAAAACTGAAGCTACCAGTTTAATCGCCCATAGCCTACAACACAAAGGTTCATTTAACAATTGATTGGAAGCAGGAGTCCTCCCTAATGTTGTTTCAAAATGCAAAATTGTATTTATGTTGACAAGGTGTGGTAATAGGAACACTAGGAATATTAGGGTATTAAATGGCAGTGCACAAGATAGGGGAGTTCACAGAGGGTCTTGTAAACACAATGTAAACACAACCATGCCTACTCCCATATAGTGTAGATACATGACTTCAATGTCCAAAAAATCTCACTGCAGATTTTCCCCTGTGTTTTACATAATTTTACAATTGTGGTTGTTTTATGATAGTAATAAGATGCAGAATTGTTCAGCCAAATATGAAATTACACAACATCATTGTTTTAGTACATCAAAATTCAAATACCAGCAGTGTTTTCACTCATCATAACTATGTGTTGTTTATTTACACTATTCTCCATTGACCCCAAATGTAGTCCACTGGTAAAAACATGTTTGGAGTCCAAATTTGCTTCTTCACTTTATCGCTGAGGCTAACAAGTACTAGAAGTCAATGTTTCTGAAAACATACATCTTTAAGACTTCCCCCAGCATGCTTCGCTAAGATAGGCCAGACTTACTGGTATTCACAAAGCACTGCTCTCTGATCAGATTCCTTCATTATTGTCTACATAAAAAAATAACAGATTCTTAACTGGATAACTGGATTCTTGCCGTCATACTGTGTCCTTATCTACAAGTCTTCACCACCTAAAAGTGCAGGATGCAGTTTTAGTGAGCTGATAGTTGCTCTGGTGGAGTATTTATGAAAAAGCATCATAGGTCCAGCACTGGAAGGGGAAAAATTTGGACTCCAAATATGTCTTGGTTAATTTACTATATCTGGGGTCAGTAGAAAACCGTATAAAATCAATTTTTGCCAAACTATCCCTTTCAGAAAGGCACTTTCAGCAGACATAAAGGCTCTTTTTCACTGACTTTATGTGGGTTGGGGATCAGGTGCATCAGTACTGTTTTTAATCTCAACACGTTAACACCCTTTGGTGTGTGGCAGAGGCCTGCTGGCCGTCATTCCATATACAATGACTGCAGAGATATTTTGAAACTCAGGACGCAGACTAGAAAGTCTCTCAAATAAATGTTTGTGGGATTAAAAAATATTTCCTTGAAAGCACAATCTGACACTATTTCTCATGTACATTCCAACATACGATGAGACGCCTCACTCGTATTTACCTTTATCTATTCCTAAAGGTTGGAATTTATCTGATTTAGCCCATGTGCAGTTATAGTATTGTCTGTGTTTTGTTTATCAGTATTGTGCATTGTACAGATGAACCCTCTAATTCTTATATAACGTTGTAAATAAGTAAAAATGTCTTTTTTTTCTTTTATGACTTCTCTGTCCTTTTCATATCCTCATTTATTGCTTTATCTCTGTACTTTAGACTTGCATTAATATTTTCGGTGCTCTGTGATTAAATGCATAGTAAGGAGCCAAAACCCCCTGCATAAAGAGGCCTGCTTAAATAAATAGTTTGGCCAAAACAGCAAATTCATAAAGCTTACCTCCGAGGAAGTCATTCAGCCAAGATATGTTTGGTTTCTGAAGATCGATTCTTTAGTTTATGTATTCTAGCTACAGGGCTATGGACAAAACATTGACACTTTTGTGTATTTTAACTCACAATTGTATGCTGAATATATATGTATATATGCACCAAATATTCAGTTTTGTGTGGAGAACATGAACTTACATTCATTTAATCATTTGCAGGTGTAACGATTACAGAACAGGACCCAAATGCAGAACAAAAATGGAAAGTTTTAATGAAACACCAAGTCCGCAAAACCAGAATGCCAAACGTAGCAAAGTCCAAAACCAGAAAAGCAGTACATAGGCAACCAAAGTTCAGTCCAGAAGGCCAAAGATAAATCCAGAGTCCAGAAACGGGTCAAAAACACAAGGGAAGAAACGGTCCAGAATACAAAGGAGAACGCTCAGTAACTAGGTAGGCTAGTATACTTCGCACTGGTGGATAGTCCTGCAGGCCTATGTATAGTCCCAGGACGTCTAGTATTCAGGTGAACAAGATCGCCGCCCTAGGGGCCTGGAGCTGTGATCTGCAGAGGGCTGTCTGGGAGCCACTGGCTGGGCCATCCCTCCTAATACTGTCCCAGTCCTTACAGCAGGTGACTTTACAATTCAAAAACAAATCTTGGGTTTAGCTTAAAAAAAAAACCCACCTATTCAGATTTACTGTAAATGAAATAAAATTCTTTTACAGCTCTGAGCTACCAGGTTTAAACTACTAGTATTCAGTAGTAGACATGTACTGAAAGTTACCAGAGTTACCATGGTAACATGGTATTGCTGTTGGATTGTGGTGGTTGAATGTGTTCAGACAGACATCATACTTACAAAAAGCTGTTTGTTGTGCAGTTTACAGTTTAGGACATCCTCAGGCCATATTAATTTTTTTGGGAAATACAGTATAATGGCATTGCTCTTGCAGAATCAGGCAAAGCTACAGAGACCACGGCGCTGGAGGGTAATGCAGTTCTATTCTTCATGATATCAATATTTAACAAACTTTTACAGAACAGCACATTCATACGGTTGTTGTATTTGACAGAAATTGAACATCCACCCACATGCTGCCACCATCAAGGTAGAGTCAGAGTATGTCTAAAAATTACCAGAAGGAGAACTGTTGCTGCTGTGGTAGTAGTTGGGTTTAACAGTAGTAGTATCTCTGCAAGTACATGTGTTAATGCTTCAGGACACATAATCAGTGATGGTCCTGGAAGCTCCAGCAGTTTTTATCCTGGTCATAACAGTTTTTATCCTGGTCATTTTAGACAGACCCAAACTCTGAAGTGGACAGGGGGAATAAAAGTTAAATAATAAAAGTGAAAAAGGAAAAAAAAAATACCTTGGTTATTTTTCATATGGTCATCCAAATAAGAAGGTCCCGCTACCAGCACAGGTCTATTTGTTTGTCCAACTAGCCTCATAACACCAGTGCAAACTTTAGACACCAGACACGTCTTGGCTGATTTGATTACATTTCAGTGGTAATTTGCGAACCTATTGCTTTAAGATATCTACAGACTCTCTCTCAGTGCCTGCATTTAGAGTGTTCTCTACTGTGCTTATATTTTTACTCATCTCCAGAGACTATACAGCCCAAACATGTAGTGGAGTGGCTTTGGAGGAGGCAGTGGATGGCTGTGAGAGAGATACGAAAACATAAAAGAGAATGAGGGCCAGCAAAGAGGATGCAGTGTGTATCTGACATACACATTCAGTCCGTTTCATTTTGATCAACTTGAAATACTTTAATTCATTTTGACATGATCCATGTGTGCAGCACTAATGACCACGGAAAGGCACCATCACTCCCTCCCTCTCACTCACACACAGTTTTGAGAACATTTTTGTTGGTGTACACAGTAAGAAAACACCCTTTCCAAACTTTCTATTAGAGCTGACTGATTATTTAAAAATTGTTTGCAATTAATTATATTATTTGGTGCATTCAATCACATTTGTGTGATTCGATCAGACTTTGAGTGGATGTAATGAACTTTATCAGAAAGCATTTATTATTTTAAGAAGTCAATGATATTTTCATCATGTGAATTCTGGGTAAACCTAAAAATGAAAATGCACTGATTTCCAAAACAGTGAACACAGTGGCTGCAGGCTCCACCCAATCAATGTTAATATCATATTCATGTACACAGTGAGTGTATATCTCATATATATAATGCACATGGTCTATGGTTCTAACTCTGTCGCGATTGTAGCTTCTCGCTCTCTGTCTTACAGACTGTGGATTCTTGTTACAGAGGCTCTCAAGGAAACTGAGGCTTTCCACTTTGCTTTTGCTTATGTTAGTTTGTTACTCACTTATCTGTCCGCTGGTCTCCCACAAAAACATCCAGCAGGGCCTGCAAAATTACTGATATTACTGATACTAGCTATGTGTTTTGCTTGCAAATAATGCTTCAGGCAGTCAGCACTACTACAGATGGAGGAAAGAAAACATAGCATTAATGATTTCAAGTGTTAACGCATCACTGACGCATTCACTTTGACAACACTACTTTATAATAACTATCAGTGATTGCCAAAACTGAAATTCAAGACAAAGTGTATCAGAAGCCTAAACTGAAAACAAAGACAATAAAGCAAATGAGTTTATAAAAAACAAACTTACTAAAATTATTACAGTATGTAGGTTATAGCAAGTGTCATAAAATCCAGTTTCCTCTGCACACGCAGGGAGTTTCATTTTGGCTTTAATTGTTTTGCTGTTGTTTTTCTGTCAAGTAGGATGTCATTTTTTACATGTTCTCAAACCTGTAGTGGCTAAGTTCTTGACTGCTTTATCACCTCTTGATCCTCAACATGAACAATTACAAGTCATCAAATATCCCTTGAAGAAATCATTAAATAGTTTAACATGGCCATCATATTTCACCATGATGGCCATGGTAAGAAAACAGCATTTTAATACTATTTTCATTGTCAGATTATTTGTAAAAGTTTGTTTTAACTTTTTTTTGTAGGCCTGTTCAATTTTTGTTTTAGGCATTTTATTTTTATTTTGCCACTTCCCTTATTTTTGTCCCACTGTGATAGATCAGTGAAAAAAAAGCCATGGCTGCGAGGTTAATACACGGTAACACGTAATGGATACTAAATTCTTAGCTAGAAATGTCTGTTTTGCTCTCTTTCTCTCTATTATACTACACACAGAAGGGAAAACAAGCTTCTGATATGGCACATAAGTTTTCAGATTTCTTGACCAAATTAACATAATTGATGTGAGGAAGCAAAGTGGACATATGCGATGTCCTCTTGAGCGAGAGACACAAATGCACTTAGGCTCCTCATCGCAGCACATCAAATGCACAAATTATTCTGAATTTCACACTAGAACTAGCTGTTGTTGTACATACATGTCAAGTTGTAAGGCGAGAGCGAAAAGGTCAACTCTTCTACACAAATCGTTGGCGGGTCATGTGGTCTGTAATGCGATTATTACTGTGTTATCATGCCACTAACATGCGTCTCATGAACATGTTAAAATTCCTGCTTTGAAGTGTGTGTGTGTGTGTGTGTAGCTGGGATCTAGCCATTTTTAGATAAAAGTCATCTTTCATTGGGTTAATCTACTGTGAGACACTCAGTGCTCATTTAGTTGCTCGCTGTGTTCTCATTGTGTGCGTATGCGTGTGTGTTTGAGTGCACATGTGTATGCATCTGTGAAAGAGGAACAGAGAATCTGAGGCTTCTTTGGGATTACAGTTAAAGATATATGTGTGTGTGTGTGTGTGTGTGTGTGTGTGTGTGTGTGTGTGTGTGAGTGTGTGTGCGTGTGTGCGTGTGTGCGCGTGTGTGTGTGTGTGTGTGTGTGCGTGTGTGTGTGTGTGTGTGTGCGTGTGTGTGTGTGTGTGTGTGTGTGTGTGTG
>JBBPCX010000088.1:29740107-29755132 GCA_037974365.1 Hydrocynus forskahlii | reverse complement strand
AGAACGGAAAGGGAAGACTAATACTCAGGGGACAGGGACCGGGACAGGCGTGACGAGGACGAGGTGGCCGTTACAATGAGTTAGGATTATAACCGATGGCCAGTTTAGTGTGAGACCAGATATTTGGTTTTAGCTTTAACTGACATTGGATTAATTATGTTGTTATCTTAGACTATTTGGAGAATCTGATCTGTGTTTGAACTCTGTACAGCAATATTATAAATTTCAGGAAACCACATTGCAGTCTTTATGCCCTTGTTCATGGATCCAATAGAGCAAATATCAAACTACAAACGCAATTTTGTCTTAAGCAGTGCTGGGAAGAAAACTGGATGCCAAATTTCAGGATGTAATGATTACCCAATGCTGGAAAAAGTTAATATTAATAAATGAAAAATATTATTTTGTGGTTTGAGACATCAAATATGAAAAGATATTAAAAACTGGTATCATATACGGGTATTAACATTGTATGTCATGAGAAGGATTTAGTTGTTTAGTTGTTAGTTAGTTGTTTATTTAAAATTCTCAGTTTTGTTTAATTTACATTTCCTCAGCTGTTTCTCATACATCCATGTGTATACCATAAATACGGAAAGGTTCAATCAAATGTCAATATTTCTCAAATAATCACAAATAACTGCTCTGAAACAGCAAAAAATGGACTTAGACCGAACTTCACCGTATTGAATTCCGTTTACTGAAACTTCAGTTCAGTTCCTGTTTCCTTTAATTGTCCGATTCAATTTCCTTGTACGAATGGGAATTTCTTCCTGAACTGACCCCAACCCTGACCAGAAAAACTTCTGTGATGTAATTTATCACCCATACCATCCATCAACTGTTGCTGCAGTTTCTGAAATCTTTGCCACTTCTTTGCCACGTGAATGCATTTTATACTCGTGGTTTGGAATGTGAACTAGGAAAGCAGGGGATGGGAGAATGTCAGTGATTTTTCTTTTTTTTCCCCACTTGGCCTATTTTTTGTGATGAATTATGTTCACAAAGGAAGATTTTCATTTTGAGGTTCAGTGAGAGGTAGCACCAGCTTTAGGTTGCAGTCTATACTTTCCACATTCCTTGAAGTCCTATTTTGCTTACTAAGATGAAAAGGACACATTTCTGTCCAATTTCTGAGTTAAAGGTGAGTCCCTCTCCTAAGCTGCCATCTTTGAATTTTTTGCTTACTCTTCCTTTGAAGGCAATCCACACAGGGACTTAAAACCCACATGTCAGCATTAAATAATGCACTTAAAAAGCAATACTTGAGTATTTATGAACAGATGTCAGTGCACATGAGATGTTGTGAAGGAAATGGCACTTTGTTGATATAAGGAAAAAAATGAATGAAAAGAGACACCTTACTTCACCTGTTATGGGTGGACTTGTATAATGAGGTAATAATGCTTTTGTGTCCATATAATATATTTCATTTTATTTAGCATGTATTGTGAATACAGACATAAGGCATTCATGGATACTGAATGCTATTGCCTTATTCCTATGTTCCATGATGATATGAATACTTATGAACAGAACTTCTAGCAAAATGTAAAGAAAAATGTAAAATTGTTCTAATGTTTGTGGAGGGTTCTATTTTAGCCTATATAAAATGACTTCATATATTTCATAAACATTTTCATTCTGTTTACACTAATGGTCATAAAATCATATTGTGTGTACAATTTTGCATCAGCTATCTTAATGATAAAGTGCTTTGCCTGTGCTATGACAGTGCTAGTATTAGTAGTTGATATCTGTTGTAGCTTAAATACAAACATTTGAAGCATGCCAGTAATATTCTTTACTTTGTATGTTCCAGTGTAAAGGCTTGAATTTCTGTTATTATTGTATCAGACATGCTCTGCCTACTCTAATGAGGGCAGGTATATCTCCAATTACAGAGAATATAAAGTATAAACCAGTTTAAAAGTTTTTTTCAGCAGGAACCACAGATTTTCATATGGTAATCCCTCCTCTGGCTTTGTTGTATGGACACTGACTTCAACTATATGAACAAGACATTTTTGAAAGAATCATTTAGCCACATTCACAACCTTCTTTGTAGGTTTATGCTCAAAATGGTCCTGTTCTTGATATGCTTTCAGCTTCACTCAGCTGTAGTGCCCACTGCAAAGTGCATGTTGTTCCAGAATGCCTTAGAGACATTTAATGGGATATAAAACAATAACTTAAAGAGTGAGTCCACTTTCTTTGACTTTGCTAAAACAGTAGGATAGTTGTATGAAGGACCTCCATTCCCAACCAACTATTTTGGCCATAATCTGGAAATTCAGTGGTCACGTGAAAAAAAGACAGACAGATAACTAGATAATGTCCCGCCACAGTAACCCAGCTGTGTGGCGATGTCTTAGAAAACAGAGTAGAAATGCATGATCTATAGTTAACACGACTTATATTTATGTTTCTTTAGGCATTGCTGCTTTATTTGCTTCTCAGTTCCTCTTTGTTCCAGATGTGCCAGCTGTTCATGCTCCTTTTGGCTAAGCCCCAGAAGAGTCTTCTGTACTCCCATGGAGATCTTCTGTTTTTTTCTGGTTCAGTGAGAACATAATGGTTTTCCATCTGAGATTTGATTTAGCCTTGATTTTTTTCAAGCTCTGATTTTCATATTCGATATTTTTTACATTTCCATTGTCATTTCTAAGCTCAGAAAAAACATGGGTCCTTGTTTTCCCTTTTCCACTTCAGTTCCTCTTCAGCTCTTCTTATCAGCAGGGCTGTGCTAGCAAACCTCCACTCTTCTTTTCAGATGGCATATGTCCAGATAACTCCCCTCTCAGCAGTCTCTCATCTTGAGCAGTGAATCCCTAGTTCAGTTGTAAAAAGCTGTCTTTACCAAGCACAGCTAGAGGAATGTAAAGCAATTTAGTCTCAGATTCTTGTTATTCACTATCCTAAAGTAGGTCACAGTTCCACAACTCCATCTTCAACAGAAACATGGGCCATGAGTGAACAGACTAGAATCTTTGAGAAGGACCTGTAAATGCTGGATTCTCTAAAATTAATCTGTTCTCTGGGATATTAGTATGAGTAGGGAAATAGATGGACCTTGTATATTTCTGAAATTCTAGACACAACGTTCAGAATAACTGCCACTTCTTTTTAACCAGATCTAGGATTAAACTGGAGCTAGGATTAAACTATTTAGACCAGGCAACTTTTTTTAAACACTTTGGATAAGTAATGACCAAGTACTTCAAAGGGTGCTGCCAGATCACACTGAAATGGTGGCCATGTTGAAAGTTGTATCTAGTTATTTGATATTCCAGCCGAGCTTTGAGGCACACTGAGACTAACTACCAGAGTAGAGTAGTCTCATCTGGTCTGCAGTTCACTGCATATTTTCAAGTTCTCCACTTGCCTCCAGCTGCTATATGACATAGTTTGCAATGAAGACCAAATGGAGTTGGCCAGCACTTTTTGTTGTACTGTATAATCAAGAAACTAAACCAAGAACACTACGCCACCCAGCAATACATAAACATAACTTATGGGATAGACACTTTTTTTTACATCTACATACAAAATGTGTTTTTATTTTGTACTTATAATAACGAATTGAAATGCATATATTCATTAGCACCAGGCCGGCTCGTGTCCTGGTTGGGAAGATGCTCCTGTGATCAGAAGGTCATGGGTTCGAATCCCAGGCAGGACTGCCAGTGGCACCACTGAGGTTCCCTTGAGCCACGGCTTCACTTAGTGAATGGGTCAAATGCAGAGAGTGCTGTTCACACTGTGTGCTGTGCTGTGCCGTCCTGTGGACAAAGATACAGACAGATGCAAAAATGCAAAAATAAATACATAAATGTACAGTTAAAAGTATTCAGTTGGTTGCAGCGCTGTGGTTTAGATTTGGCCCATCCTTCTTGACAATCCATCCTCAATTCCCCAAGGTTTTACTGGTCCCTTTGTTGTACTCAAAATATTTAAATCCTCCCTATTATTTTTTACGGGATTTGTCAAGGCCAGGCAAGCGCATCCACTTTTTTTAGAAACAAGTTCTGATTTATTTGAGCTGTATGTTTGGGGTCATTGTTGTAATATCTATCTTCTTCTCTAATTTCTCCATGTACATTAATCCACCCATGTTTTCTTCGATGATGTGTATTGCCTCAGTACTGTTTGCACAGGAGTCCCACATCATGAAGACCACCTCTATGCTTCACTTTGAGAGTATTGAGGTGTTATTGGGACCACATGCACGTTTCTTTCTCCAAACAATTTGAGTTGAATTCTTGAAGTATTCAGACTTGTTCCAAAACAGTTCTGATTTCTCGAAATCTGTGTTATTTAGGAGAGGAATTTTGCATGTAAATGCTGTTCTGTTTATTTCATACTATCCTGCACCTCTAGCGACTGCTGGCTTCTCTTTTACCTTCCTTATCATTAGTCTAAATTATGCAAGTTGCACCTGTCTGGGGACAATTAATTGTGGGACATTTAACTTTCCACTTGCATATCATCAAAACAGCTGTACTAACAGGGATGTTTAAGGTCTTGGCGAGAGCTTGTAGGGCTGTTTAGTAAGGTTGTCCCTGAGAACTTTAGGAAGCTCTTTCACATTCACCATGAATGCTAATTATTGCATAAAATGTTCCCAATCCATAATGACATCTTGTATAACAACACCACACAAGAACATTCACATGAGAACATTTTCATTTTAATAAACTAAAATAACAAAGCCAAAACTGTCTCAATACTTGTTTCCACTCGGCCTCCACTAGTACATGCAGCTTCGCTAAGAAGCAACAACCCAGTACTCTTCTCCCCATGGCTTTGTTTGACAATTTTGAAAAAATTCCAGGGGTCTCATTTATAACCGTTGCGTACGCACAAAACAGACCTAAAAGATGCGTACGCCTGTTGTATAAGTTGCGATCTAAAGAAAAAAACTTGACGGCAGAATGTGCGTATATTTGTGCAAACTCTGACCCCTGCGTACATTTTGGAAGAAAAAAAACAAGTCGGCGGGTGAAGAGGGTGAGTTTATTAGTACATACAGGCTTATAATAATTCCTTGTGCTAGTGAGTAATACACCATACATTCAGTTACACATATTCAGTCACATATTTATAATAGTAAAATATATAACTCAACTCGAATCTTAATTTAATCTACACTTTTAATTTACTGTTCGCCGGGCGGCACGTCTTATTCAGTCCGTTCCTGCTCTGAGTACAGCGGTATTTAATCCTCTGAGGTCGGAGCTCCCTCCTGAGGGATATTTCAACTGTTCCAAAACAATCATCTAAAGCTCCACGAGTTTTTGTCCTAGAAACATATAAGTAACACTACTAGAAACCGCAAATCTTCTAGTTTTGAAATATGTGTTTTAATTAAAATATATCGATGGCACTTTGTAAATAGAATAAAAAGAACTCTTGAGATTTTCTGTGCCTCAGGCAGCAAGCAGCCTGTTAATGACACGAAAGACAAGCTTTCTTTGTGTTCTCCCGACAGTACAAAAACATTAATACAGTTATATTTTATATGAAAATGTAGCTGAAAGTTTATATTTATGTTACAAAATAAGAAAATTATATTTTTCTTAACAATTTAGAACTAAAATGCACAAGAAACATATTGCCACGAAAAAGCAACAACAACAAAAAAAAAAAAGCGGAGAATATTTGCAGTTTCCACATTTTTGTGGGGATTTCCACATACAATTATCAGTTAGGTTCTCAGAAAAAATCCACATGAGATTACTGTATATGTATGAATTGTGACAACTGTACTTAACCCTGTAAGACCCAAATACAGAAAAGAAGACTTTTTCACCTGTCAGATATTGATGTAGGAGACCTCTGATGCAACTAATGAAGATTTTCTTTTATGTGTTTTATTAAGTTTTTATGTTGAAACAATACTTTGTGACCATGTTAGTTTTAAATAAATTATTATGTTTAATAAAATATTCTTTAAATTGACTGTATATAAAATTGATTATAATAAATGTAATTTAAAATATGTTTCATTTACAAAATAATACTGTATTAAATTTATGAAAGAAAACATAATAGTCTATTATAAAAATCCATATTATTATAGCTTATACATTTAATGAATTTGTGATTTCTTGTTTAATTTATTATTTTATTGCATAAGTGTCCATGTTTATTAAGATTTATTTGAATCAGTTTGTTAAACTCTAGTGCTTGAACAATTTAAAGTGTGTAAATCTTAATATGCAAGTCACTTATTTGTATTTATTCTATTTAGTTTGCCCGAAATTTGTCATACAATTGAATTGTATAAAATTTTAAACTTCCGGATAATACTCTGCCTTTCTTTTTTTTCTTTGTCACCCACTACTGTGACCACCAAACAAATTTTTTTCAGCTTTCCACTTCACCCACAAGCACATCTATTTCGGTTTTAGAAATTTTCTTACTTTTCCCCTGCCATGATGCCATTTTTTCAAGTTTACATCAGAGGTTTAAATATTCATGAGGTGATTTGCATTTACCATGTATGGTTGAACGTGTCGAGGGCAGAATGTGCGGCAAATTCACATGCGAACAATCCCAGGTAGGGTGCGATTCATAAAGCGTATTTTGCTTGTAAGTATGCGTGTGCACGTTTTCATAAATCTGACTTTTTCTTTGCGTACGCCATTTTTGTCTTTTCGGCGCACGTACACTTTTAGTATGAGTTCTATACAAAGTTTTATAAATGAGACCCCAGGTCTGCACTTTCAACTGTCCACCAGTGAAATTTGACATTTGGAATGAAAGCCTTTCATTTGTAAGGTTCGCTTGATCTTAGCAGACCAAGGATTTTGTTTGTTTTTCCCCAAATTCAACTCTCCTTTTCTTAGGCCTGTGTTCCTCTGGAATGGAGCACTGGGATACAGCAGCTTATCAAGATAACGACTTCTTCCTCTAAGAGCACACTCTTCAAACAAGCATTCACATAGAAATTCACTTTTGTGGGGAAGTCTGCTGGGGCCTGCTTATCCTCAGGAGCCTTCTTCAAAAAGCAAGGGGGAAATCTTCCAGTTCAAAACACCAGCTTCAGCCATGAACACTGTTACCATTTGGTATCACACTTAAATACCTCTGTAAGCATCTGAGTTGCTTAGGGACTAAGTTGAGAAAACACTGTAACTGGAAGGGTTGGTGATATTTAGTTTGGGGTTGGACCAGCAAGCTGGAATCAACAGACGCACAATCACATTTTAAAAGGCTTTGAAAAAATGTGGGTTGTATAAACTAAACTTTTTGCTACAGCTTCAGGTACAAATCAGACAAATTCTGCCTGTCTTATGTATGCATGAGCCAGATATACATATGCAAGATGTGACATAAAAAAAGGAAAATGAAATGGTAAAAATAAATTGATAAAATATTATGGTGTTATAATGGCTCAACGTCCAATCAGATACCTGTTTTCAGCCAAAGTCTTTATGATCCATGCAGCTGTTCAGTGTTCTAGAAGTATTGGCAGTACTCATATTATCACCTTAATGTCACCTTAGACATGCTGGTTGTAACTCACTATTGTGTTAATTTTATCTTGAGTTGATGATCTTTTACATTTCCACCTAGCCATTAAAAAGAAGGAATACAGCAAAGATAAAATGTAGGAACAATTAGAAAAGAGTGGTTGTGATGTCAGTGGCATATTTATTCGTATTATGTTCTTCCTGTGTGGGGATTTACTATTAGAAATGGAATACCTAGAAAGGACTTTAACTCTAAAGAAGGAAAACTGGTCAGAGAACCACAGCAGCACAGTTTGGAAGTAAATCCAATTGTCACATCAATTGCACCAAGCATTTGAACTCCCCCTCTGAAACTACAGTGCTGTCACACTAGCCTAGGCTACACAAGCAGTGGCATGCATAATGTCGTAGTTATCAATATTTAATATAGCCTTTGGCTTTCAGACTTAAAGGAACATTCTACGCAAAAATTCATAATTTAACATGTGATCTCTTTGGAGGAATTTGGAGGAATTTTCACAATATTCTTATACTGTTCTGTAACAAAAATTAATTGGCTGATGCTGGATACCTGAAACATCAGTTTCATTATTTTGGATAATAAAAAAATAAAACCTTTTGTCTGACATGGATAAGGTCTAGTATTGGACTAACACCAGAGGTGTCTGACCTTTTAACATCCTACTGCATTTACTGCAGGCTTAGGGTATAGGAAAGTGATACTAAATGTTATACAAGCTAAACATGGAATCTGTTTAAAAACAACTGGATCAGTTCTGGTCATCACCAAAGTAAAGCACTAAATTCATTTTAAGCGATTTACAGCAATAAAAGGAAAGCATTCCACTGGACACTGTAAATATCAGCAACAAAACAATAAGAATCATAATCACATTAAGGTTAAGGGACAGAAGGGTTCAAATTAATATAAGCTCCTTTTTTACAAAAGAAAATGAGAAACAGATTTGTGAACACATTACTGTAATAAGAATTATTGTAAAAAAAAAACAAAAAAAAATATAATTTAACTTTTTGTTGTCCCATATACAGCTCTATGAAGTGATGTACAAAATTATACGCATATTGTTTATTTGCATAATGATTATGGTGATCAAATATTTATAGCTGTTTACAGGAGAATGACCTATTTATGTTTAGTAGTTTGAGTCTATTCTCATTTTATGGGAGAATTAAGTTTAATAGACCCTAACATTGTAAAATTCCAAAATAGCAAGTGACAGATATAAGAAATAGTTACATCTATACTTTTTATATATATATTTTTTGTCAGTCATAGAAAACTAAGAAAAAGAAAAAGTGAGTTAGTCTCTAGTTGCTCATCTTTGCCAGTCATTCTGGAGGGCACTGTACTCCCTCCTCCTGAGGGTCCACCTTGTATAGGCAGTGCTTGGCAGAGTAGAGCTGTACGGAGATTCAGGTTTGCGTCCCAACTGTGCCATTTGCCATCCATAGCAGGGGGTCCCCAAGGATGGGAGGGGGTTCTCTCCCCTGTTGCTATGCAACGCAGCAGCCAGTCAGGCATCTGCATGGTCATGTTTCTCACTCAAATACAGTAGAGCGGGGAAAAGATGACAAAACTCATGCTTCCCAACTGATATCAAGTCAAAAGTAGCAATCTGTTCCCTTGCACATAGTATGAGCCATGGATATTGATCCAGTGATTTGAAACATGACATGCCTGTTTTGAGAGACTTGTAACTAACATAAATCAACAAGTCACCTTGTAGTTACAGTAATATTCATGAAGGTGAATTTGAATATCTAACGTCCCTTCACCATCTGCGGGATGCAAGTGTTAGCATCTCTGAACACCTAATGTGATTTGTTGAGAGTGAAATTACATTGCATTTAAAAAAAAAAACTCCAATATTTTAGAATCTCTTCTCTGTCTGTTGAATCTGTTGCATATGGTTGATCAGTGGTGTTGATCAGTGGCGTTGATCTGAATCAAATCTCTTATAATTATTGTACAGGTACAAAATAATTAGGCGCACCTACTCTGAAGCAGATTATGTATATCATTGTTAGCAGTAAGTGACCAGTTCAATGCACGAATCTGACTATGTCTTAAAACGCAAGAGAATATTTCACCTCAAATCGGCAGAGTGAAGTTAATCCACTGCGTGAGAACCATGAACCACAGGGGGTGGACAAAATAATGGAATGGCACCATGAAAGCAGACTTCAACTTTGAAGTAATAAAAATTACAATTACAAAGGCAGCTAAACAGGTTGAATACCAATTAGTAGACCATGCCAGCTAAGAAGAGACCCGATAATCAACGCTTTGATATTTGACTTTGCAAAGAAACTAGCAGGCCAACAAAGACGCCAATTAGCTGGTGCCCATACTGCAGGTGCATCGGACACAAAACCTGCAATAAAGAGCTGTCTTGACAAGTATACAGCATGTGTCAGACATGAATAAAGTACACCGGCAAAGGAGGACAGGTGTAGCAAGTTTATGGATATACACTGTGCAATATATGTATATGGCCCCAGAATAAACAATACTCTGCTTTTTCCTAAATTTTAATACAAGAAAACATGAAAAACACTTAAAACAAATGTAACTGACCAGTTTTCTCTGTTTTATAGACTGTAATAGCACATTATTTAGCCTCGAAAAGCTCAAACTATCGGTTTTAAGATTTAACATTTACTTTGTGTTGGATCATGAAAAAAGCATCACTGCAACATCACAGAATTCCATCTGGTTAATGTGTCTTTGCACAACATTTTTTGAACAGAATAATGATCCCAACCATTCTTCAAAAGTGTGCCAAAACTCAGTCCAAAGAAAAACAAAAAGTTTTGAAAATTATATCTTGGTCTTCCTGGTCTCCAGATCTTTCTCCCTTTGAGCTCCACGGGAAGAGTTGGAGTTTGAAATGAGCATTAAACACATGAGACAGATATGTTTGCATGTTGAAAAAGGTGCTGGGAGGGTTTAGACACTTGACTGGTTATTGGGCAATATATGATAAGATAATACTACATATCAAATGTACAATTTTTTAATATTGGAAAAGTTTTGTTTTAATTTATGATGAAATGAGGCTGAAAAAATGTAATTGTTGGATGAAATGTATAACAGAATTTATGACAAAAGCATACAATAATCCAGCGATGCTTCTAAAAACTGCATTAAAGGTGAGGTTCACCCTGATGTGCTGGCAACCACACAGATGGCATGGAGGGAATTTGTCCGAGGAGTGAATTTGTCTGTAAACGTAAAGGCAGGAAAACAGATCTAACTGAGTGATCAGTAAGAGGACACATGGAAACAAATGAACACGTGTCATGTGCCACAGATAATACATTTCATAGTATGTTCATCAGTTTTGCATTTAACAACACCACAAAACAAAGCTCTACACAGATGTACGCAGAATGGTGTGCCATACCTCCAAGGTAAGTCACTGAAGAGTGAATGGCAAAGGACAACCAGGCCACTAGCTAAAACCTTCGGCACTACATGTAGCACACTTCTTGTTTGTACCTATGGATCAGCCGTCCTATACAAGGACAGTGGTGACATTTTTGGACATAAGCATCCTGAACGTGTTCAAAATGTAATGGGTCATCGTCCCAGTGCTTGAAAAGAGGTGGCCGAAATGTCTACTTGTGTTTTAAAGGTCTTATATTCAAATAAAACCTCAGTTTCACTCACAATTTTAAATTAAATTGATACATATGTCAACACAGTGATTTCACCACGTTTATCCACATCTGGCTATAATGAAAAATTAATAAAAAACCTGCCCACCCCTGTGAGGATTGAGACCCCCTTCAGCCTGAACACTTCCTGTAACAGTTGGACAGAATCTTATTAAATGAAACAGAAATTTTGTTACTGAAACTCCAGTCCTTGCATCAGAAAAAAAGGCTGCTGATGAATGAAATGGAAGAATGAAAAATGGTAATAACATAATATGTTTTAACCCACCTTTCCAATCTTGTCCATTCCATTAACAGAAAAGTACATTATGCCCTAGATTAAACGCTTAAAAAGGATTTCAGTGTTATGAGCCGAAGAGGGTACATTTGTTAAAATGCCCTAAGGGGAGGGCCATATGGCAACAGTATAAAATCACGATTTATATTCTGTAAAATATTTTCAGGATATCTTATATGCATCATGGTGTTTTGTCTTTCTGAGGATTCATAAACTGGAATAGAAAAAAGCCCCAGTAGGGTCACATTTTAAAAGTGCCATTTTACTGTAAAAAACGTGAAATTCAGACAACAGGACAAACTGTGTGGAAGACCTTCACACAGTGAAATTTTGGCTGCATTTTACATTTCTTTAAAAAATAAACATGTCACTTTAGGAATATTTAAGCTGTGTCAGTTTGAAGTCAGCTGTCTCCGAAAATCAAACATTTAGAAAACCACTTTTAGAGATTCCTTTTAGAGTCATGCACTGTGCAGTGAGACTGCGAGGTGTGCCAGCGGATCGAGTGAAGTGAGCCTGCTAACCGCTAACGCGATTGGGGAAAAAAATGAATCATTGAATCAAATTTTCAGCAAATAAGGAATCATGTTCCAGAAACAGCAGAAAATACACATTATTGTAATATAATATTGTCAGGGGAGGACATGTATGATTTTTTTCAGTTTGTAGCTTTAATGAGTAGCTTGAGAGAAGGCCCTATCTTCCAGGCTCGCCTATAAAGCCCCATTACCCAATCCATCTCCATTACAACCAAAAAGGAACTGACAGCAGACAACCGTATAACAAAACACCCCACTCCCGTCGCTTGCTGGACAATGCAAGAAGTGGGGTTACATGAAGGCCAATTGACGGAAATCCATCGGAAAACATTAATTCCTGAATGCATATCTGTATTGTGTTAAGGGAACATTTCTACATATATTTTGCTTATTTACCTCTCTAACTCTTCCATGAAGAACCCGCCATTTTTCTATGAACACATTAAGGGAGCAGATTATGTCAAATATATAATTTAATATCCAGTCCCTATCCACAAAACAGTTTGGAGTGAGGGTGTAGTTTCCATTTCAAAAACAGTAAAAGGGCATTTTAGTCATCCGCTGGCTACCCTGAAGTTAATGCAACAAAGCATATTATATTCTGTTTCATGAATCTTTCATATTTGGTATGACCCACACTACCAAGCCGACTATTGTATATTTTATTTCATCCACCGTGCTGAATAGCAATAGTGACTTCCAATATTATTACTTTGCTCTAATGATTAATAGCAAGTATATTTTTGTTGTGTTTTATATTATCACCTCAGGCCTGGCCAGAGGATGCTATTCTCTTCTAAATCAGCCCATGAAAGACTTCAGTAATTACCTGATAGACTGAATCAGGTGGGCTTGGCAATGAAAAACATGCAAGATGAACTGGGAAGTGGGATGGAGAGGCACACAGCAAAGCCTACAGTGCTGAATTAATAGCTATAGTGCTTAAGATAAACACTACAGGATTTAAGTCAACACTTATTTTGCTGGATTACACATCAGTCAGCAGGGACATAATACTACAGATCATTTTCAAATTTGATGTGATTTCGAATCTGATTTCAAGATTTGATTTTTTTCTCTTTTCTCCGCAATTTATCATGGTCACCTCCCACCCACTGGCTCAATGTCCCCCGGCACTGGGAGGGTGAAGGCTAGAAGGGGCTTATGACAGGGCTAACAACACTCAGGAGCTCCTTCGAGATACGTTGACTTTTGTGTACCTGGTGCATTGCAAGCACAGTCAAGGGAGCACAAAGTTATCAGTTGTCTCAGAAATGGTGCTGGAAGAGGTGTGCAGTCATTGTGTTTAAGGCTTTGAGTCTGTTTTTCACAACTTGTCTGTTCGAAAGCAACTGTGATCAAATCACAGAACCTAGCTGGAAAAAGTTTGAGAAGTCTTGTTACAGAGCACTAATTATTTACTACATTGTTGGTTTGGCCTAGATTGGCTGTTCTCTTGTCCTTTGATTTTAGGACTAATTGAGAAGCAATTACATTTTTGTCTTTTGTGAGAGTTTGCCAGGATCAAGTCCCCCCAGTGAAAGGATCTTCAGCCAAAGATGCCTCCTTCTCATAGAGGAAAAACTAAGCGGCACTATGTCTCACAATATCCTCACATAAGATGCTTTATTCTCCAGTATACAAGTATGATGTCACCTATTTGTATGCTGACAATACAAGAATACATGACTGTATAAAAAGTAAGCATGGCTCTGTAAAGTTACTCAGAGACTCCACTCTCTTTTAGGACAGAGTTTAAGAGACTACTGTTGGTTTTTTATAGGATTAAACGGATTATCAGTATCATGCATTATAGACTGTCTGTCTCTGTACGCCCCGAGTCGTTCTCGAAGATCCAGGTCTGCAGGCCTGCATAATGTATCAAAAGTCAACAAGGAAAGGATGGTGATAGCTTTGCCTTTTAATAAACTATTTCATGTTTTTATGTTCTTTCTATTTCTACTATTATTTTTCAATCATTATAGAAAACTATCTTGTTTCAGATTACAAAACTAATTCAATTAGAAAAGCATTTATTATCTTTTGAAATATCTTCTTGAAATGTCTGTATCAGACAGGCCTCACCAGTTTGAAAGAATCTTTCACAGACATGAAGACATTGTGTTTCATGTCAAGTAACCACAGAGATATGACACAGCCAGTCTTGAAGTACACAGCCAGTCATGGAACACTCCACTTAATCCCACAGCGAATTTGTATCTCATCACTGTGGAACTAATGACTGCTTGAACGGTCACAATTAATCAAGCCGTGTCCACAGGAAGCCTCTACTTGGGCAATGCCAAAATGCAGGTGTTAGATTAATAATTTTATGTAATTCACGCTTAAAGAATTATATTTGATCGTAATGGCACAGGGTTTTTGCTACTGCTGTTGTGAATGTGGCAAGGCATCACAGGAGTGAAATGTCACTTTAAAACTCATTATCAGACTTTCCAGTTATTCTGCACAATCACTGAAGAGTCAATTCAGCTCAGGACATGAGCACTATGGCATTTAATGGAATCACCCTCAAATTTTTCTACTTGAAAAACCACAAAAAGTCTCTCTAATTGCTCCCCAGAGAAACAGGGACTACACCCAAGTGTGGTTTTACTTAAAGTTCACTTCAGTTCTGATCTATTAGGAGAGGATCTGGTCTTTAAGCACAGGAGAGGGAATAAAGGTCTAGCTTTAATGTGAAACGAGTGAGGAACTTTGCAGTTAATTACCTTGGTGAAGTGTGTGTGTCTCTGTGTGTGTGTGTGTGTGTGTAGACTGAAATAGGCTGGGGACTGGGTCAGCATGGGTAGAGCTACTCTATCAGGGAGTCTCCATTAGACCTAATTGAAGAGGGAACATGTTTTCATAACAGATGGACCAAAGTTTCCAGTTGGTCTACAACATTAGACCATAAATACACACACACACACACAGACATACACACACACTCACACACACACACACACACACACACACACACACACACACACACAGACATACACACACACACACACACACACACACAC
>JBBPCX010000088.1:29728675-29740007 GCA_037974365.1 Hydrocynus forskahlii | reverse complement strand
ACACACACACACACACACACACACACACACACACAGACATACACACACACACACACACACAGATTTAAATAGGGCAACCTGACAACAGGCTAAAAATTAGAACACTGCACAACTCATGCTGCCATCGGCACCTCTTGCAGTGGTATTTGCATGCTTGGCAGGTGTTGACCCTAGACATGTGTGTACATTTGTACGTGTGTGTGCGTGCAAGTTAACAGACGTAGTCTGGTAATTAGATAAACTGTCCCCAGAGGTGGCCCTTGAGGGGTTTTCCTCTCTGATGGTTCATCATCTCCTGCAGAAATAAACATATATATATATACTACATAATTTAGCATCTCATACTGCAGCAGAATGTATCGTCAAATAATCTGCAATTCGTGGTTATTTAATCTGTCAGAAAATTAATTGGATGTCAAATCCATGACCATGCTACACTGCAGATGCACAGCACCTCATGACTTCATGCTTTATCATAACTGTCACAGGCCTTACGAGATTTCACTCTACCTGGCTCTACGACACCAATACTTTACGCTTTTCCACCCGTTTTTGCTTCATGTATTATTCAGCTTGGCCTTATTTAGACACTGCAGCTTACAATGGATATTGTCAGAGAACAGCTTCACAGAATCCTAGGCCTGAGCCCTTGAGAGAATGCCTCAGGAAGCCCTTGAGCGACCTGAGTGAGAAATAATTCCCTGAGCACAGAGCGAAGAAAAACCCACAGACAGATCAGACACTGGAGAGAGGCCCATCCACCTCTAATTGGTGCCGCACAATTAATAGACATAGCAAAGGTGCTAGCTCAATCTTTCAGATAGCTCCACTGAACAGATGCAAATACAGAGAAGACAGCACTTTAAAATAATGTGCTGTGTTCTAAAGAGGTCAAGGCAACGTTTGGGGTTTCTGGTGCAGAAGCATGCTGCTTGTCAAAAAAGTCTAAAGTCTAAAAAAGATAAAAAATTAAAGTAGATTCCAATAAGAGAGAGGCACTGTGGTTGATGCAGGTTGGAAGATTGGTCCAAGTTGCTTATTCTTGGCAGAGTGGTCACAGTTGGTTGCTGTAGGTTGGGAGACTGGTCAAAGTGATTTTTGCAGAGTGTTAGCCTGGTCAAAGTTGCTTAATATAGGCTGGAAAACTAGTCCAGTCTGGTTGCCATCAGTTGACAGACTGGTCAGTGTTTTTGCTGTTGTTTGGCACATTGGCTAAAGTTATCTGTAGATGCTGCCTACTAAAGGCTGGCAAAATGGTCTAATTTTTAGTGGTTATCTGCAGACTGGCAAACTGGCAGGCATGACTTACTTTTGGCAGATCATTCAAAGCTTCTTACTTTAGGTTGGTAATCTGCTTAAAGGTTTCTACTGTAGGTTGGCAAAGTGGCCAAAACTACTTACAGTAGGTTGATGATATTAGTTACAGAAAACAAGTTGGAAAACAAGTTGAAGCTGCTTACTACTGCCTGGTAAAGGTCGGTTACTACAGGTTGAAACATGGTTTGAAAATTGTTTAATATAGGTTTGCAGATGGGTTAAAATTAACTGGTCTTGCTACAAAGTTACTTACTGAAAGTTAATTTAACTGGCAGTGAGAACTACTGCATCAGTTTAAAGCTGTAAGTGTCTACCAGATGTCACTCATAACAGTTTAAAGTGGAAACTCAGACCTAAAGTTAATAGGTCTGTTTCACTGTAGATTTGATAAAGGTGATATGTGTAATTCCAGCAGTATAGTACAGAATAGTAGAGCACAGTTCAGTTATGAATCATACAACAGAACAAGACACTTATTAGCAACTGAACTCTGCACTTACTTGGTTTGGCTTGGATTGCAAGGCCTCCAAGTGAATGGGCCGGATTACTTACTGTCAATTAATTAAGACATGTAGCTATCTTGTAACCGAACACATCATGACTTAGGATCTTGTGGAATGGACTTTGGTCATATGATGTTAGATGTGCCAATCATCAACAGTCTAGCAGGCAAAGTAAGTGCATTAGACTTACAGATCTCCTTAATGAATAACGATGAGTAGTCTCTGAGTAGACTCTGTCTCTTTGTACTTAATGCCAATTAATTCTGTTGTCCTGTTTATTCTAGCAAGTAACAAGCCACATGCACTCCTTCTCTCATTCGCAAACACACACAAAATTGGTTCTGGCTTTTTCCTTTGACATGCAGAATTTGTAATTATACCACATATCCACCATGGACTGTCAACAGAATGATATTTAGTCACACAGACAGACACCGACGACAGTACATAACTCAGCATGCCAAGCACACAGTCATTTTAGACAGATAATCACATATTTATGATAGACCCCCCACCACACATACTTTAGACATACTTTATTCACATATTTATGAAATACCCTCATTCCTCCCCATAGACCCTCCCCACTCCCACATATACACTTTAGACGTGTATTCACATATTTATGAAAGACCCCCACCCCTCTCCTTGGACATACACACAGACACAGTGCTCGCACACATCTGCACTTGGACATAATCACATATTTATGAAAGATACACACAAATTCCCACACCTATACACTTTCATCTAAGCCCTGCATTAATATATTAATGATAGGTGCATGTACTTACTCACTCACATACACACATTTATCTAGTATGTCATTAGCATTAGCTTTAAACCTGCTACGCACTGTACAGTTCATACAGTAAAGCTGACATTTAACACAAATTTGACGCCTTCTGCTTGCATCATATCAGTGCAACTGATTATCAGGGTCAGTCTGACTACTTAGCACAGCCCTGAACATCGCTAGTCATTAAAGCATCCCTCTTACATAATACAACCTGCAAGATTGTGCTAATTATGTATCAATTGTTTATTTTAAAAGTGCATTCTATTAAGTCTGAGGTTGTTTCAGACAGTCATATCTGTACAAGGCAGCCAGGGTTTGTATGTAAGCCTCCAGAAAATGGAGCCAAACTGCACATGTGAACTTTGTAGCATGTATGCTGATGAGAGAATTCTTTGTGCTGTTCATTTATGAATGAGCTTTGTTCTCCCCCTTACTTTCCCTCTGTGTCTTTGGGAAAGGAAAAAAAGCTAAATGGTAACTTGTGACTCATTGTACGAACACCAAAGTTGTTCCTAGTTACTTCAGCCCTTTTGCGGCGTGCGCCGTTGGTAAGTGCCTCATTTCATTACTTATCCAATGTGAATCCATTGGGGTCCCTATGCATTCGCTTCCAGCTACGCATCAAGTCAAAGCTGTGGTGATATGTATTATAGATATGCATGAAATCAGAGGAGCAAGAAGGCATGGTTTGATCAACAATGTATAGCTAGGGTGTAGACCTAATCTCTGTAAAAAAAACAGCCTGACAACAAAACTAAATAACAACACAAACTTCTTTACCTTCCTTTTTTTTCACAAGCTATTCAAATGTTCTGCTGTCTCTCAAACAGATACAAGGGCTGCTTTAACATACTGCTTTAACATTTGTTGATTAGATTTCAATTTAGAATAGGGCTTTCACTATTCAAAGTAGTCGGCAGAATATTTTGATAAAGCCCCAAATGAGGGAAGCTACTCGAAACCATTTTTATTGTTACTCTGATCATTTAATTCATCATTCTAATCAAAAATGGCCATAATCCATATAAATGGTAAATAGGCACGCCTCTCAGGCTGTGCTTCTTACTGTAAAAGAGTCCACTAGGCGCTGCTGACCAAGTAATGAAATTGAATGAATACTTACAGGTGAATCTCTCCATGCAGGCTGGGCTGAAGTGTAGATATTGGCCAACTTTACATACATTAACGTAATTAACGTAGAGAACCAGTGAGGGGAATGCTGTCATCATTACAGAGCACGCTATGAGGAACGCCTTCAGGAGAGAGAACACCAGGAGAGCAGCAGGTCAAGATGCCATCTCAGGTCGGGTCCTGAAAGCCTGCACTGACCAGTTAGCACCAGTGTTCACTCAGATCTTCAACCTGTCCCTGCCTCAGGCAGTGGTTCCCACATGCTTCAACCAGTCCATCATTATCCCTGTGCCTAAGAAACAACAGCCTGCTTGCCTGAATGATTACCGCCCAGTAGTGCTGACCTCAGTTGTGATGAAATGCTTTGTGTGACTGGTCAGAGACTTCATCACATCTTCACTTCCTGCCGCCATGGTTCCACTACAGTTTGCATCCTGGACTAATTGTTCCACTGATGATGCCATCTCCCATCAACTGCACACAACCTCATTCACCTGGACACGGGCAGGGGGATTTATGTTAGGATGCTGTTTGTGGACTACAGTTCAGCATTTAACACCATAATCCCCTCAAAGCTCTTCTTTAAGTTGAAGGATCTGGGGCTAAGTCCATTACTTTGTCAGTGGATCATCAACTTTCTCACAGACAGACCACAGTCAGTGAGGATGGAAAAACATGTCTCTCCCTCCATCTCTCTGCACTGGAGCTCCACAGGGCTGTGTTTTAAGCCCCCTGCTGTACTCGCTGTACATGTATGACTATGTAGCCACGTCAGATTCCACCACCATTATCAAGTTTGCGGACGACACTGTTGTGGTGGGCCTGATTTCCAACAACACAGAGAAGGCTTACTAGAGGAGATCAGGAATCTGGAGAACTGGTGCCAGGAGAACAACCTCCTCCTAAACATCAGCAAGACTAAGGAGCTGATTGTGGACTTCAGCACAAGGCAGGTGAGGAACTACCAGCCCCTCTTCATTGGCGGGACGACAGTGGAGAGCCTGTCGCACGCAGAACCTGTCATGGACCTGTCACACTAACACTCTGGTGAAGAAGACCCGTAAGCGTCTTTTCTTCCTGAGACGTCTCAGGGACTTTCATCTACCTCAGAGGGTGCTTAAGAACTTTTACACATGCACCATCGAGAGCATCCTGACAGGAAACATCTGCACCTGGTTTGGGAACAGCACCAAGCAAGACAGACGAGCTCTTCAAGGAGTGGTGCGCTCGGCTGAACGCATCATTCTCTCTGAGCTTCCTGACCTACAGTCCATCTACACCAAGCGGTGCTGAACTAAAGTCAGGAAGATTATAAAAGATCTCTGTCATCCTAACAATGAACTCTTTTCTCTGTTGAGGTCAGGGAAGCGCTTCCGCTCCCTTAAAGCCAAAACAGAGAGAATAAGGAGGAGTTTTTTCCCTCAGGCTATTCGGGCCCTGAGCCAGGTGCAGATCCGGACTCTGTAATTATCTCCAGTATGGTTATGCACCTGCACTTTAACATCTGCAACATCTGGAACTGTGACTCATTCATATTATACTCATATCTACATTAATACTCCACCCCATATAATTCTTATATACATTCATGTCACACCTGCACTTTATTATCCATAACTGCTATTACTGTGTCAACACAATCAGTCTTGTTGGTAATGCATCTGCTCTTTATCCGTTACTGTCATACTGTGTTTGTTTTTTTTAGGTTGGGCATTGCAAAAAGCATTTCACTGCATGTCATACCATGTATGATTGGGAATGTGACAAATAAAATCTGAATCTGAATCTGAATCTGAATCTGACCAGTGTCCAAACCAGAATACAAAGAAACACAAATAAGTTTTCCTGCCTCACTCAATTATTACTACTTACTTGCTTTTATATTTTTGTCAAGAATGTTTGAATAACTGCTCGTAACCTTCCAATTCTCAAACTGCAGTGTTTGACTTTGAAGGAGTACGAGTTGTGGCCTCACTGTGAGCTACACTGATCCATAAATGCAACATGCATGTTTGCAGAAGTACAATCAGCCTTTGAGCACCATGGTCAGAAACATTCTGAAACTTCAGATCTGGCCCATGGACGGCAGCAACAGCCCAATCCTGGACCTGTAAAGAAGGCCTGGAAAGTAGCTCATATTGTTGGTATATGAATAATCAAATAATAATATGCATGACAGTTAAAATGAGCATGTTCACAATTTAACAAATTGTGAATAAGAAATCCACATTGATACAGAATCTGCTATTGAGACAGGATCTGTGAGACAGGTGAAAAGAATGTGCTGAACTAGATTGCGGAAAGGCGCCAGTGGTTATGCAAACTTTTTTCAAAAAGTGCAGTTGGATAAAACTATTAGCAGACTATCCATACTTCATGATGAACTTCATCACATTTTTCCTTTGCAATTCCCAAAGCAATTTGGGAATATATGGCAATTAGATATTCTTCAAAGAGATTTCTGTAGCTCTGCTACATTTACTTTTTTTACAGAATGTTATTTCTATGTTTGAATTGTGATTTTAAGAAATTCTTCAAATAAAACAATGACATTTTAAAGGGAGACATTTTGTAAACATGATCTTTTGTTAGACCATTGCTTTAATTGTCCTTGTTCTGCCTTTTTCTTTATATACTTATTTTGTAATCTACTGCAGCCCAGAAGTGAGCAAGCCTCTTTTTGAATCCTTTCTTCCTTTGAGTCTTTGTTCCTCTCAGTGTTTCTTCATTATTTGCCAAAATACTGCCAGAGCAGAGCTGTAGCCCTTGTACAGAAAGTGGTGCTGTCCGTGGTGCTGACTTAACTTCCAGCTATTTAGACTGTGGTGAGGCATTACGTTACCAGGAGACAGCTGCATTTAAAACAGACTTTCATTCATCTTACTATATTCTTCTCTTTTTGTTATATCTGTACTTCATTCTGAATTCTATTAGCTCTGCAGACAAATGCAAGGGTACTTCAATGACATAGTGACATTATGACATTAATGACAATCACTGAAGGAGTGTTAAAAGAGTGCTGGAAAACTACACGAACTTGAGAAGTAAAAGCACCTCCCTCCAATGATTATTCAAGCAAGAGTAAAAGAAAAGTTCATTTCAAAACACTTGAGTAAAGCTACTCTATTACCGTAATTGCCTTCTTTACTGATGGATCTAGGCTCAGCACACGCTACTGACACACACATTCTCATTATGCGCTGTGGATGGTCCTGTGAAGTGTAACTGATTTTCACTAGATTAAAAATACAGTAGTGAAGTGAAAAGAAAAGCCATCCTTCAAACAGCCTTAACTTGAAAGAAGCAGTGATATAATGCAATAGTTGGAAAGAAACAGCAAATCCTCTCAGTTTTTATCCAGAAATGTATGGAAGTGAGACATTAAATATTGCAAAAACACTGATATTGATGAAATAGGGATATTGAGATATTATGACACACATAATTTGAAGATTTTAGGATTATGTTTTTTACATTATTATGTTGGTAACTTTTTGGGCAAAGGAAAAAAATGTGTGTAAACATAAAATTAGCTGTTTCTGTTGGTATGTTTGACTGTACATAAAGTAAAGGCAGCGGGTGTTTTTAAATGGGGTGATATGACAAAGAGAAAAATCCATGTATCATGTTGAGTATTTCTTCCAGTAGAGTAGTAGATTAACATTTTACAACATTAATGCTTGCCTCAATGCCTGGGGCAAGTACAATTTAAATCTGGACCAGCAGCATTCAAAAATTGCTTGTTTTAGCTTCACCTGTACTTGTTGTTGGCCTTATTCACTTTTATATACAGACACCCCCCTTTGCCATGGAAAAGTGGTGTCATCCAAAGTCCAGTCTTCTCCAACCAACCTTTCACCTTGTTTGTCAGTGACTCTTTGTAGTATGAGAAGTCATTTAAAATGTCAGGGGAAAGTCAGTGGGTTGATATTTTTTGGGGGTGAGTTTAAACCCCGTTTAAACTTTTGGTCAATGTATCTAATCGTGCAAGTGAAGGGATTCAATTATTTAACTAAAGTTATTAAAGTTAAATAAAGTCAAAAATATATACCAGTATCAGTATCCAAAAGTATTCAGTTCCACTATCAAAAAGAAATAAAGTGGCATAGTGCTGTCTCTAGATAACTCTTTCAAGACACAACAAAAAGAAAATGGAATGCTATTGATTTTCTGACTAAAGACCCACACGCATGTGGTGAAGACGAGATGATGTTCTCGATTTGCCTCTAAGGTCAATATACATTACTCAAAGTAATGCACAGGTCCAGAGAGGGAGTGCATGGACACTCCACTGAGAGACAGAGAGAGAGAACGAGAGATAGGGAGACAGAGAGAGAGAGAGACAGAGAGAGAGAGAGAGAGAGCAAGAGAGATTATCTGGGGAGTAACAAACTTAGAATAAAGTTAGCATATTTCCTGTTTGTTCTTGTAAGTGCTCCCCATTCTTGGTGTGTGTGTGTGTGTGTGTGTATGTGTGTGTGTGTGTGTTGGCCAGCTGGTTGAGGCTAACCCAGATTGGGGGGAGAAAGTTTTCTGTCAGAACATTGCTGAGTGGCCTGAAACTGTGTGAAGTCGTGAAACACACACACACACACACACAGAGACCCACACGACAAAGAGTGCTTCTGCCAGTACAGAATAAAGGTTCGTTCAAAGTGCTTTGGCAGTGCAGGACCTTTCAGCCTAAAAGATTTCACAATCAATACACTTCCACTCGCAGATTAAAGAGATCAATGCAATCAAGTTATGAAAGCATCTTAATTGAAATCTCCCCTGAACATAAAAAGCTACATGTGCCTTTAAGAGCAGGAAATGGGAAAGAGGGGACACACAAAGAAACGTATGTAAATTTCAAATACAATATCATTCAAAATGCCCTCTTGGCTTGTCATATTAAAGAGATAATAAGACCAGAAATCTAATTTACACAGTTTTCCCTCCTAAGCCAAATCAGCCAAGACATGCTAGTGTCCAAAATTTGCTTTTGAAGTTACAAGGCTAACTGTTTGAGGCAAATGTGTGACGATTCAGGGATAAGTTGTTTATCCTTATTTTAACGTTACCATTAATGCAGACATGGAAACAATGTCAAGAAAAGTGTGTTATTGGCTTTTCCGTTACATTTTCTGGAGTGTCCAACCTACAGAATATTAACTGCTTAGCCTGACAATGGGTAGCGGTTCACCTATAGAGTCAAAGCTATGTGAGCACATAGTGAAATAAAAGAACAACAATGGCTGAAAGCAGAGAAAGAAGTTTTGTATAACTAAGGATTAAGTAGACCTCATAGTCACATGCAAAGGGAGCTAAACATTTAAACAGATGAAAGAAAAATGGAACATCAGCTTTCCCTCCCCAAACCAAACAACAGCTACTCTCTAAGGACATGGAGGTCACACTGTCAAACTGTGAAAGAGCTAGTGTTCCCCTTACAAAGAGCACTAAAGCTCATCATGCTACATTACTAACACTAGTCAATGGAAATTACTTAGAAGTGTTAAGTAAAAAGACATCACCTTGTCCTGGAAACCTGTTTACACAGGTAAAAAACAAAAAAAAGGTTATAGAGCATGATTGGACACATTAATCTGTTTCTTGTCGATTTATTCACTATGAAAATAATCTGGTTTTGCAGCCCTGCACTAACATTTGACATACAGTTTTTAGAACAGAAATTTTGAAGGCGAGACTGTGTATTCATTCAACCTTCATTTCACAGTCGATTCAGTTTCAGGGTTTAGTAAACAGGGACAACACAGAAGATCCAGATTCAAATTCCACAAGGCTTTCAAGGTCACACAGGAACAACAAAAACATGAACCAAGCAAGGCACAGCAGAAGTTAAAAAAACATCAACAGGAGTATCGGAGGCAAGGCAAAAGGCATGGATCAAAAACTGAACTAAGAGCTTAGCATTATCGTTAAACAGCAAAGTGGGAAGTTTCCTTGAAGAGCTTTCACTATAACCCACAAGCTGAGAGGCTTGGAACCACTGAATGTATGTATGATATAAATGATCCAGACACTCACGCCCAAGGCTCACTGATGTGTGTAGCAAACAAAGGGTTGCCCGTTGGTCCCCCAGGGCATCACAGCTTGCTGTGCTTGGGGCTGCGTAGCTGCAGACTGGTCAGAGTGCCCATGCTGATCCCTGTCCATCACTATAAGCAACTACAATGTTCCTGTGAGCACCAGAACTGGACCATGGAACAGTGGAAGAAAGAGGTTGTGTCACATAAATCACATTTTCTTTTAAAGTAAACGGGCCCCTTATAGTTACGCATGAACACACCACAGCACACAGTGCGAACCGTGTGAAATTCTTTCTCTGTATTTAACCCATTCACCAAGTGAAGCAGTGGGCTGCCACCAACAGTGGTCGCCCAGGAAGCAGTGTCTGAAGACGGAATCTTGCTCAAGGGTACCTCAGTGATGACACTAGCAGTCCTGGGATTTGAACCTTCTGATCACAGGGACAACTCCCTAACCACCAGACCACCAGGTAAAATATTAAATGCAATTAATTATAATCTGATGAAGATTATTTTGTCCACTCATACAGTATTAACAAAAGGCATTACCTTTTAAATGGAAAAAACAGGCTGACTATTAATAATAGAACAAAATGCATTCATTTTTTATTCATTTGTAATCGAGAAATCCACAGACCATTTTCATGATAAACTGAGTAATTGTTTTGTCTAAACCTTTAAACCCCAACGGAAACACTCTCACTCTTCAGAGACTGACCGACCACTGTTTAATAATAAAACCAGAGGAAAATAACACTATAGGTTTCTTTTATTTAAAAGGGAATGACAGCTCTGTAGTATGACAACACTCTGTGCTATGAGACCAGCACTGATACCCCAATAGGAATTAGAATTATATTACTGAAAACATATTAAAAGAACAGGGAACAAATATAAACCTCTGTTTTTCTAACTATTTGTGTGTAAGTTTCATATAATAACTGTACAACTATATAGCAAACTTAATTTATTTATTCAGATGTTTTATAGTAGTTTTATGGGCAAAAGCAGACTGCTCTTGAGATCTGAAACTGCTTTAAACCATTTTTATGGCTGACATGACTGTAAATGAGCATAAGAGTACCATAAACATGCAGCATTTGGACGCACTATATTTTAAATGCATAGCTTTTTAAATGATCAAGTAACTGGAATTGAACTTGCCATATACACACACACGTGCAAGAACGCGTGCACATATCCACTCAAAAATACGCGCGCACACACACGCAGTCTGGCCCCAAGGCTTTTGCTGCGAAATTACATACAACTCAGAGCAAACAAAATTTTCTCCCATTTCCCAAACCCAATGTGTGTGTGCGTGTGTGTGTGTGTATAAATGGAGCACTGCCAAGGTGGGTGAGCAATGAGTGGGATGAGGAGGGCCAACCTGTAGATAAGTTACAAACGTGAAATTCCAACACACACAAGAAAAGAGCAGAGTATGCCTTCTTTGTGTGTGTGTGTGCATGTAAGGGAGCGAGAGAGAGAGAGAGAGAGAGAGAGAGAGAGAGAGAGAGAGAGAGAGAGAGAGAGAGAGAGAGAGAGAG
>JBBPCX010000088.1:29708487-29728575 GCA_037974365.1 Hydrocynus forskahlii | reverse complement strand
ACTGTATTGTGACATAGTAGTCTAGTCTACTTTATTTTTTATTCTATTCTATTGTTTTCTTAATTTTGCTGCTCTTATCTCTGTACTGTTCACTTTCTGCCATTACTAAACGAATTTCCCACTTGTGGGACTAATAAAGGTTTATCTAATCTTATCTTATCTTACTTTTTCCATGAAATTTTTGTTATTCTTTTAGAAGACACTTTCAATTGTAACATTTCCTGATCTTAAACCGTTATGATTTTAAAATATTTATTCTAAAAATCAATGTATCAATGAAGTCAACAAATGTAATACAATGTGGAATCCTGTCTTCCCTAAGAGAACGTCTGTCTTTATTTTCATTAGTTAAACTTTGTTTAACAAGAGTAAAAACAAAACTTCATCTTGACTGAAAGGTTGCCAGGATGGTGCACATTTTCTCTAAAAATAGCTTCAAAAACGTATGAAGTGCTTTGAAATTTAATATAGTACGAATATTAGTAGTGACACAACTTGTTAACAGTAAAACACATCTAATAATCATTTATAAAGCAAAACCTAGAGTTAACTTGGTAATGAAAGCTGAATAATAGAGTTGACCACCGCGGCTGAAAAACCCAAGTACAACATTCTGCCTAAATCAAAAACTTTTAAAATAATTTTTAAATCAAGGAAAAAAACATTTAATCATACATGATAGACCTGAAATTCAGATCATTTCATGAACTTGATTAATAACTGCAATTGTCTCATGCATAGTCAAGTTTGCCTAGACCATAGACAAGCCCACTGAATAGGGTCCATTAGTCAATTAGTGATGGACTAGAGAGTCTTCCCCACTATTGTCGTTATGCGGCTACTTCAAGACGCGAGGCCTCCAGGCTTCACTAAACCAGCCCCCTCATGCCCTGGACATGCAAATCAGTTATTTATGATTTCTACCCATATTTTTACATGGTGTCTCGTCAATGAAGTTGGAGATACTACAATATATCCTTACACACTGGTCAGAAGAAGCATTTTGACCTCACTTTGCATGGGACTTTTGCATGTGTCTCACTGACCTTGACAATCATGCCAGGAGAAATAAAGAACAGACTTTGCTTTCCTGTGTGTTTCTGTGTTTTTGATTAAGGGGCTTCACACATGAAGATGCTTCTGGTATTTTTAGACAGTGGTTGCTTTCTTTTTCAACAAAATCTGTAATTTCTCTTTTTAAATTCTCCAATTTTATTTTACTCAGCCTCCTTTGTCTAAAACAATTAAAACAAATCTAAATTCAATCTGAACATAAAGTAGCCTATTTCAATTGGATTATTTCCTCACGGGTAAAGCTTTTCTGCTGCTGACAACTTCATCCACCTAGAGCAGAAATGATTTCTTACTTTGTATACCACAAATGTGATCTTTACCCTAAACAACCTAGAATTCATGATAAATGACAAATAATCCTAAAGTTAAATGAACAATTGGGAATATTTGACTCTATAACTCATCATCAACTCTGTTATTGTTAAATAGTTGAGCTGACAGTAACAGATTTTAATTTTCCAGCTCTTTAACTCCTTGTCCTCAGGCAAGATATCACATGGCTTCAGAATAAAAAACATAATTTCATAGATTTTCATTGTATTATTGTGTTTTTTTGTGTATAATGAGACTCACTGCAATATCATAATGACAGAGTAAACAAATAATTAATCTACTGCTGATGTATCCTCCACATATTGTACAAAAAAACACTACAAAAAGCAACATCACTGGGTGCAGGACATACAATTTCTATCAAAACACGTTGCAGATTTATATATAGTTTTATAACCAGGTATCAGATTTGACCAGAACATTGGGACAGACATAACATATGTTTATTTTTTTTAAATTACACACCATAAAGAAAACATTTCATGCAATTGGTTTTCACTGTTAACAGAGAAAGCACTAAAACATGAAAATTTGACAATTATTTCAGATTCATGTTAGTTGAATGTAAGAATCAGGAGCCAAAGACAGTCAATAATGTGTGGAAGTCATTTAGTACTGTATGTATAAACTGCACCTAAAATATACAATTGTAATTATCGTCATCAATCAAAAATGTTCAATAAAGACTTATTTTTGGGGGATGGGGTCCAAATAAATGTAAAATGTAAGAATGCATTTAATGATACAACAATATAAAGTGCTCTTAGAAATATATATTTTATTGTATATAACTAATACATAACTATATACAGCTGTTTTCTGTACATTTGTGCATTTGGACAGTGTCCAGTGTCCCCTGTGGACACATTCGTCATAAGACAACCTAGGCAAGATCCATACACTTCCAAAACTTTACATTAAACATGGCCTTCACTAACTTTTAGTTAACTAAGCAAAACAGAAAATAGATTCACTTAACACTTATTTTCTGACTTTACATGGCCAAAAAAAAAAAACAAGAATTACATTCAGTGTTGGTCTAAATGACCTCAGAACAGGACTGTGCTAGTTGGCTAGTGTTAGCTACCTTGGCCTGGCTAGCTAAATAGATGGCTAATGCTAAGAAGTCATGACTAGTTTACCTGAGAGAGTGGTTATTATAAAACTACCGAGCACCACACATAAATTGTGTTAATATGCCTCGGGATAATTAAAATATTAACAAAAATATGGCTTGATGAGTAAATGTTTTCCTCACCTTGAGCATCTCAAACAGCCACTAGCCTTGATGGGCACGTGGGCTGAAATGCTCTGTTGTAAAAGAGCTGGCCTTATGTACAAAAATCACGAACAAAAATCGCCACAGTTTTCTCATTTAGTACTGGACATGAGCACTGGGGCGTCCCCAGTTCATTACGCTAATTTGTGTTTGTGTGTGTATATAAATATTCAAACACATAGACTTTAATATGGAGTTGGTCCCCTCTTTGCAGCTATAACAGCTTCCACTCTTCCTGGAAGACTCTAGGAATTTGTGTCCAGTCATGCTGGAATAAAAAAGGTTCTTTCCCAAACTGTGTCCACAAAGTCGGAAGCACGGCATTGTCCAAAATATCTTGGTATACATGAGGCCTTTAGGGAGTGGACCAAGTCCAGTTTCTATTGTTTTCTAAGTTACATGGCAAATCAATTGCAAAGAAGAACATCACTGCCATCTAGCGAATATTGCAGAATTGCATATGGACTTGGTTCATTATTCCCCACAAAATATACAGTGCTTAGACGATATTGACATTGAAAGAGATACCCAAAAAAGTGGACTTGGTCCACTTTTCCTCTCAAGGCCTCACATATATTCAGCACTGGTCTCATGGATATATTGATCTGGCTATTAATATTGGCTTATAGAATTATTTGTTCTAATATAACTGATTAAAAATAAATTGTGATACAAAACCATATACATAAGTCAACACCCTGAATGCTTTGTCATGTTCCTCAAACTGTGCCCATACAATGTTTTAGTGTGGCAGGATGCATTTTCCTGCTGACAGAGGACACTGCCACGATGGAACACTGTTGCCATAAAGGGTGTAGCTGGTCTGCAGCAATGTTTAGCTAAGTAATATGTATCTAAGTAACATCCACATGAGCATCACAACTCTTCCCATAGTGCATCCTGGTGCCCCAGCCAAACAACACGTGCAATCCCGGCCAGCTGCGTGAGGTAAAAGAAAAGATACATCAGAGCAGACCACGAGGCCTCTTTCATCCATTGCTTCCTGGTCCATTTCTGATGCTCACATGTCAACTGCAGACACATTCTGAGGTCAGCATGGGTACTCTGACCGGTCTGCGGCTACAAAGCCTCATATGCAGACACACTGTGATGTACTGTTCCGTCACTTTTCCATCAGAGCAGACATTTTCGGCTGTTTGTGCTATAGTAGTTTTTCTGTGGGACTGGACAACACAGCATTCATCAGTGAGCTTTGGGCAGCCATGGCCCCATTGATGGTTCATCAGTTATCCTTCTTTGGGCTACTTTTGATAGGTTCTGATCACTGTGTACCAGGAACACCCCACAAGACCATTTGGAGGTTTTCTGACCCAATCATCCCGACATCACAGTTCTGTCTTTGTCAGAGTGGCTCAGATCATTCTGTTCACCCATTTTCCAGCTTCCTACGTAACAACTTTAAGAACGGACTGTTCAGACATTCCAGTACCTTACAATAGTATCCACTGGGCAGCCACCTCAGCACATGCTCACTGGCTTCCACTAAGTGTTCTTTGAGTCAAGTTTTTCTGTTCCTTTACAAAGTAAAGATTGGTTAAAAAAAACTGAAAACTTTAAAACCAGGGTGCTCAACCCTAGTCCTGAAGACCTACTACTCCGGAGAGTTGGATTCAACATTCAGAAGCCCCTGAAGATATTCATTCCCTGGATCAGGTTTTAGATTAGAGCTGGAGCTTAACTCCTCAGGGTGACAGACCTAAAAGAAGAGATTTGCGCAAATTTGCTTAAACGTAGGTTAGAAGTATTATATTTATAGGTCTGGGGCACATTTCTCAAATGCAAGCAGAAGAGGACACGCAGCAGGCCTAACATTACGGGCAGAAGAAGAGGAGGTAGTTAAAAGCTTGATTTCTTTAATGCAAGAATCATTATTGTACATTAACAATTCAATGGTCTCTGCACAGCTCTTTTTTACAATATGTACCACAAGTCTATGTCAGCACCTACAGTTATTTACATTACATAATGTTACACTGGAGACAAAGGTGCTGGGAGGACAGAGGTGAGAGAAAGAGAGAAGGGAGAGGGGGATGATAGAATGAACGCATAGAGAGGGTGACGGAACTTCGTAGGAGAAGAAAAATAAGTGATTCAGGGTTGTGCTCAATAGAGTAAGTACAACTATCTGAGCACGTGTGCCTGCTACTAGAGCAGCAAAAAAAGACTGCAAATAATGTACAAATAAAATAACATAGTAAATAATATTTAAAATAAAAAAGCATTTGTTGCTCTTAAAGCCGCAGTGTGGTAGCTGAGAGCTGGGGCAGTGACAGGCGCTGTTGGAAGAGGCAGGTACCACACACACACACACACACACACACGCTCAACACTCACGCACACACATACAGCCTTACACACTCTTTAATGTCAGAATACTTGCACATTTTCACACATATATAGACAAGACAGCGTACACACACACACACACACACACTTCAATTAAACATGCACTCTCACGCAAGCACAGAACAAACACACCCATTCACATTTACAGCAACTCTCACACAACCTAAACACACTGCCCTTAATACGCACATACAAAAAAAAGTGTAATTATTCCTTTTCTTGCAAAGTCTGTAAAGTGTCATTACTGCCTTAATGCAACCTTCAGGACTCAACATTCAGCATGACAAAAACAGAACCAGAGTGAATGAAAAGTGTGTGCGCATGTGTGTGTTTATGTAGACATAATCATATGGAAGGGCACTTCGGCCTCTGCACTGAGCTCCATCTCCCACTGGGCTCTTTTGACCAATCAGAGAAAAGCGTTGGACTGGAGCGAGCACTTTTTAAAATCGGCTGCTTACTGTTTCCTGGTCAGAGTAAAGATGGGAGGATGACTGAGGAGTGGCATTTCGCTTTTATTTTTCTGTCATTTATTTTATTCTTAACGTATTTTTGCTTCTTTTCTTTTTTTTTCGCGAGAGCTCAGATCATCCTATTGCGTTTGTGGGTGGGTGAGTCTGTAATGACGTCATTGCACTGGGCGGAGCTTCGCTTCCGAGTGCCATTGTCCAAGTGGAGCGCCATCTCCTCGGCGATGAAGGTGTTGAGGTCGACGTCGTGAAGACCATTTCTACGGCGCCCAGGGGCAGAGCTAGCACTCAGGTGTGTGGGTGACCCTGGAGCTCCAGAGCGCATACTGATACTTGCCATGGCACCACTTAGGCCTGGAACACAGGCATACACATCATGATTCACTTCAATATCACCATTGCCTCACAAATCAGAAAATGTACAGTCCAGGGGCTGTTACAGCACCCTAGTGCTGCAACAATGTCATCAATTTTGAGAACTCACAGTAATTACCTGTAGTTACTGGACAAGAAGCCTTAAAATGAAAGACTGAATAAAAACTCTGAACAGCTAAAAAGTTAGCTGTACTCCTCAAAGTTTATGTGACACATGAGGTCATTCAGACAGACTGCAATACATTACTATAAGCACTGGGGGCAATATGGCTTTGATTTTTTCACTGCACCATTAAAGAAGGTCTCCATGTGAAAGATGGCAACATAAAAGGAACCCATGAGGGCAAAACAGGTTGACTAGGGGTTTGTTTTGAAACATATTATGTGCAGGCACCCACACAAAACACAGAAGCATGTCAAAAGCTTACCATGCAGTGCAATGGCCTCCCTGAAAGGCTGCAGATCTGTCTCCACGGACGAGCTTGTTTCTGAAGATGTAGGCCGGCTTGGCGACACCATGGCCAGCCGGGGCGGGGCCCTGGAGTTGCGTGGGGGTGGGGCCTTGCCACAGAGGAAGCTGATAAGGTCTTCTCGGCGAATAGTCCGCCTCCTCTTTTTCACCCAGGCCAGCACGTCCTTGTTCCGCCGCTGGTGGCCAATTTGAATTCCAAGCTCATAGCTTCTCTGGTGGGCCTCCACACTCTCTGCATGTATGAAGGGAAGTAACACTCATGTAAGCATGCTATGGTCTTTATATAACTTTCAGTGTATAGTAGCTATGTTACAAATGACCTGCTAAAAGCTTGAAGTTCACAGAATAGCAATTAATGCTTAACGAACATTGTGGAGACTATGCATAGCAACAGCTTAAAGGACTCAGGGCCACCAAAATACAAGGTATCACATAACAGTGAGTGGTTTAACAGCTGTGACAGATGAACACGCATTTAAAAATTTAAATAAGCAATTAAAATGCACAGCAAACCTACTACCTACTTAATATAGAGCAAGTGGCCAAAAAGGGCAGCAATTCCTCAGACATCATGTCCGTTCAATCACACAGAGCAACTGACACGTTATACTTTCGAAATAATGCTAAGAAATAAGGAAAAAACATTCGGACACATTTCATTCATACTAAAGTTGTTGTACCTGGTCCATTGTTGTTAAATCAGTACCCTGCTATTAAGCAACAATGTTGGCCAGACAGATCTCATGAGTACAGTAAGAATCAAGCGAGCAGCATGTTATTTTATGTTACAATTTAAGTAAAGCCACACAGAGCTTTATATTCACCAGTCATCCTGTGTGTTAGCTGTATTAAATGTGCAGTTAAAACATTCCCACCATTTTACGTTTACATTCAACAATTCCCCCTCAAGTGTGTAGACCAAAGGTAGACTGCTGAGGACCAGTCACTGCCAACTACTTCTCATTAGAAGTCCAAACATATAACTGTATTTTTTGTATTGTAGAGATTTCTCTATTGGTGAAATCTCTATTGGTAAATGTGTACATCATGTGGTTGGAGTTCCTTTACAAAGATTGCATGTGAAACTATGGCACAATGGAAACTGGACTTAGTGTTTTTAACCACTGATCATTATTTAACTCAACACTATTCCATTTTCATGATCTCAGTATGTTCTTTCAAAGTATAAATCTTTTCTTGACATTCCATTGGCCAGCCCTCACTTATCAAACTTACTGAAATAACCCCCTGACTGGTAAGTCCAACACTTTCCCTATTTACAAAGGAGTTCAACACTATTTACAAAGGAGTTCAATACTGATGGGAAATATGACATTTAGTGTTATCATGAAAATGTACGCCACACTGTCAAACCGCATTACAATATTGTTCTCTGAGCACACTGAGGATATTGTCCATCATCAAAACAGCTAATTAAGACTCCTGCGCTAGGAGGGTGAAGGTTAGCATGTGCTTCCTCTGAGTCACGTGAAGCGACACTGCATCTTTTCAAACTGTTGCTAATGCAACATCACTGGACAGCACAATTCCCCTAATTCCGATGTTGCGTTGCACAATGAGAGTTTGGAGGAAAGGGAGGGCCATCCTGCCACTTAGAGTGTGCAAGGCCAATCGAACTCCCGGACAAAGGCGGCTGTGGTATCGCGGAGGATCAAACTTACTATCCCTCAATGATTGTTCCCACGCTTTCGAAGTTGTGCTGAAATCAGTTTTTAATAGTATTTTTATGTGTAGCACTAAGTTCTTTTTTGGTTTTTCATATGTATGCAATTTAGTTTGTTTTGAGGTTTCATGTCAAGAAAATGTCCCCAGGTACTGTGACATATTTTCACAAAGACCTCCTGTCCTACCAAAATATAAGGCTATGGTAAATACAGTAACTACTGACATGCAAGCTGCAATAAACAATATTGCACGGAATGCAGTGACATTTAGACATGTTTAGAGTGCAATTCCTAAGCAGTTGTGCCAGCTACATGGTCTGTAGCTGTTCAGCCATGTACTAAACTAAACAGTAACTAATCTCCACACTGAAACGCTACATTTGGTGCTAATTATAAAGCCAATGACAAAGCCTTGTGGCACTTGGAATCATAACATCCAAAACAAGATAAGGCATCTTTATCTTCTTGAAATTACACTTAGAGATGATGATACAGTAATGTAACCATTATACCCTGATAGTGACACCATAACGTTTTCATAACGCTTTTATAAGAGTTCCTGCTATATTTTTAGTAATATCTGGTAGATACAGAACATTCAATCCATAACGCCCATAAATACCAACAGTCCTGCTACAAGTGCAGATTTCCACGGCCCGTTTTAAAACTGTTCAAAACAAGTTGAAAAACAATATGTTTCCATTAAGCAAACCTGGTTTCTCACTAGTTAGCGCTTAATATACTGTGTCAGCTTCCCTAGGTTGTAGTTTGTGGAGAGACTAAAACAGTCCAATCACAACAGGCTATGTAGGCTTGTTATTTAGCAGAATGAAACACCGCAATACTTGGAAGAAACAAGGATTATCGGTACTCTGCTCAACGTATTAAGCAACAATAGAGGAGGACTACACTGAAACACCAATGATGTTTAAGCTTTGAAAGATACTTTCAAATGTGGATTTGGGAAACTAGCCCTTGGTGCCACAGTTAAAGGCAATGATGATCCAAACCCAGTCTACTGTCAGATCATGGTCTAGCTCAACATAGTCCGCAACTTTAAAAGTATTCCACCTTTTCCTTGGATCTCCTTCTGCAAGAGCAGAGCCCTAGGGTCCCAGATGTGTATCCCCACCCCTCCAGTGTGAAACCCCTCTGCACTGGTTTAGTGTAGAGCATCAGCAGTGACACTGCTTTCTACTCACCTTTGTAGAGGTTGGTGACAGCAGTAGCAGCATTTTGAAAGGGAACCCACAAAGAAAGCCCCTGTTGCTGACAGACTCTATCTGCGGAGAGAAACAAGACAAGAGCAGACAGTTTATTTTACATTTACAGTATTTAGCAGACGCCTTTAAAGCAGAGCAACTTACAATCATTAGTTACAGGGACAGTCCTCCTGGAGTCATTGAGGGTTAAGTGTTATACTGAAGGACACAATGGTAGAAAGTGGAACTTGAACCTGCAACTTTGTGGCCATCAAGTATTTTATCCACTAGGCAACTACCATCTTGGTTCTACCAAGAACTAACGTGTCATTACTTCCCGTTGATGACACTGACATTTACAGATGTGCTTCCACAGCCAGGGGGGCTCTAGAAGATCTGAGAGAGTTCAGGGGCCCTGGTGAACTTCATCTCTACAGTTTGAGGAGTGGAAGGACGAGGCTACGCCATCTTGTCGGGAGCAGTTGGTTTAGTTTATCAGAAAGATTGCACCATGTAAGCAAAGACTGGGACCATCTATGAAACCACCAAACCCGTGTCCCACCGGTTAAAGGACAACAAATCAGGGGTGCTTACCCAACAAATGAGCCTTATTAACCCAGACCACCTACCCACACCCCACCAGACGAAAGGAAAACAAATCTGGACCCTCCACAACACCCGGCTAATCCTCCTCCTCCCCTCGCCATTTTGTTACACATTTTTATTCAGTACTTTCTCCACACGCCGGGCTGCTTTCTTTCCCTCGCCTGGCCTACAGAACCCTCTCTGTCCGCGTCTGGAGCTGGTCTAAAAAAACCGGAGCCGGGCGGAGGAGAGTGTTTCTGCTGTGATAAAACAGGCAGCCCGACTGATTTTCTCCGGAGGAACTCCTCCCTGTACTTCGCCATTTTGTTCCACCGAACCACAGCAGGTTCAAACTGGACAAAAAACACACTTTACCGTCGGGTACACTTTCTCTAGTCCCTACTAGAGGCGATTAAACCAGAAAGGCGATCTCTTATGTCGAGTTTTTTCTTATTTTTCGAAAACAAAGTGCCACATTAGTGTTAGCTCGGGAGGCTAGCAGGGCTAGCCGACCTTCAGGAGTGAAATTTAACGAAAAAAACGGCAGTTCTATGCCGTTTCGCCGGCCTCGCAGAGCTTCCGGGGCTCTTTAAAGAGCAGCCCAGCGTGTCCCGGGGACGGTGGGTTAGTTTGGGGCATTTTCAGACGGAAAAACAGCTGCCCTTTGTTCGCCGTGTCCTGAGAGAAGAGCCACGGAGCTAAGGCTAACGCTAGCGCTAGCTAAGGCTAACTCTGTTTTTAATTCTGCTTCTTGTTGTTTTTGTTTTCCCTCTTTCGGACCTTTATAGAGCTGCGCGACTGCCGTGGCCGAGTTCTGGAAGAGGTGCCAGAGTTTCTGCTGGCTCTGCTCCACGTCCTCCTCGCTCGGCTCGTCCTGCTCGGCCTCGGCCAGGCACTGCCGCTCCCATTTGGAGAACCAGTGCTCGGGGCCGTGCTCCTGGATCTCCGCCTCGCTCTCCTCCTTCTTCTCCTCCATCGCTGCTGCTGCTGCTGCCGACGACGACGACGACGACGACGACGCTCGCTCCTCCGGCTTTCGACGTCCCCGCCCGTCGGTCTGAGACTAACGCTCGAGTCTTAACCCCAGTCTGATCTTTATTTCTCTATTTCACAACAGACAGCTCCGCCGCGGCCTCATCCGACAGCTGTACTCGAGCTTTAGGCTCCGACTGCCATAGTCCGTCCCTCTATCAGTCCGTCCCTCTATCGGTCCGTCGGTGTGTCGGTCGGTCCGTCTCTTCCTCGCCGGCTCGCAAACAAAACTGGCGACAAAAAAAAATAACAAACCGACGCAGAAAACAACTCCGGTCCGGACACTGCTGCGGCTCTAGCGACAAACCACGCCCACAACGGCCCCAGTCCGCACTCATTGGTTACCATCTGTGCCGGGCGTGGCTTGCGGTAGCGGCTCTCACTTTTGATTGGATGACGCTGCCGGTATATTATACCGTCATAGAAAAACAATGTTAACACCGCCCCATGTTTGTGCACTTTCTTAGGAGCCTTGCCAACCCCCCCCCCAAAAAAAAATATATACATATTTTATTTTTATTTATTTTTTTATTCAGGAAACCTGAAGACCTGCAGCTTTCCATCCTGGATCAACACAATGTGGGGAGAGGATTTTTTTTGCTGTTTTTAGGCAGGAAATATAACTTTTGTAACCAAAAAAGCTTTGTTAAGAGTCATTGTTGTTATATACTCAATGGTCTGCAGAGGGTGGTGTTCACTTCTGCTGCCTGTGTGAAGAACATGTGAAAAAAATAGTGTTTTTTCCAGACATATTTTTCATTTCATACTTTGTGATGATTTCTGCCACAATAAAATTGTAAAAAAAAAAAAAAAAACTGAACAGAATAAAAAATGTAAAACATTTTTAAAATCTCGAACACTTTCTTCGATAAATAAGCTGGTGAAAAGCAGAAATAAAGAGGACTGAGTCAAATTTACATCGCGTGTGGACTGTATGCTTTGACTTTATAACAGGGTGCAGCATTTGAAAATAGATTAACCATGACTCTGCAATTAACATAAACCGCAACTAAAAGTGTCAAAGTGCCACACCTAGCAGGAAAATGGTCTAATTCTTGTTTCAAGTTCCTTTGTGTTACTCAGGTAAAAATCAATCTAAAGGAAAAAAATAAATGAGTCAAACAAACACTTGAGAAACCTAAAGGACATTATGTGAACATTCTGCCAGGAACTTCTGAGAAGTGAGCACATAGTGGGTGATTTCAAAGACTCTCGCATGATTAGTCAATTGAGTATTTGTTAGTTTGTTCGTTTAGTAAATCAATTGAATGTTATCTTTATTTGTACATACATTTTTCAGAAGATACTGTCAAAGCACCTTTCCAGGCATTTCTAGGTCAAGACCCCAAATGAGCAAAAGCTTGAATCGAAAAAAGATTATGAGAAAGAACCACATAGTATTCTTTTCCACAAACTGGGAATGGGTTCTAGAACTGTTTTCTTTTGGAATGCTTGGAACTTGGTTTAAAATGGGGCAGCTGGTGGCCTGGTGGTTAGATAGTTGCCCCTGCGATCAGAAGGCCTTGGGTTCAAATCCAATGACTGCTAGCAGTATCACTGAAGTTCCCTTGAGCAAGGATCCATCCCCACACACTGCTCCCCTGCTCACTGCTTCACTCGGTGAATGGGTTAAATACAGAGGACGAATTTTGTGTTGTTCACACTGTGTTGCGCTGTGATGTGTTCAAGTATGTCAAATGGGCACTTTACACAAAATGTGATGCAACAAGACTCAAAGGTAGAAACTCCCTAAGAGCATGAGGAAAAACCACAGAGAGGAACCAATACTCAAAAAGAGAAACTCCTCAACAGCATCAGAAAAAGGTCAGTGGAACCAAGACTCCAAAGGGAAAAGTCCATAAGAGCATGAGGAATAATCACTGAAATGAACCAAGATTCAAAAGGAGAAACTTCAGAAGAGCTTGAGGAAAAACTAGTGAGAGGAACCGAGACTCAACAGGAAAGACTGCCTAAGAGCATGAGGAAGACTCAGAACCCATCCTGGACACGGGAGAGTCTTGCTGTAGAGTACCAGTGACTCAGTGTTGTGAGACATGAGACGCCTGCAGGCAGTTCAATATGAGCATAAAGGCAAGTTTATAACTAAGAAACAAGATCTTTCATGTGTGAAGACAGTTCGGTTACTAAGGACTAAGCTATTCTAGATATTATAGACTATAAACCTCCCTGAAGGCTAGCTCCAGGACAGCGCTAATGAGGCATCAAGTGAGAACTGTCAGGGAGGAAGAGGAAATGGCCTTGCGGTTCTTTTTCGGCACATGGACACTGAACCTAAGGCAGCTGTCTTGATGCCTTGCTATTAGGCAGTGCATTACTAGGCAGTATTGTAATGTGGGAACCAGCAGCGACCCTGAGTTTGAGACAGCTAATTTCGAACTGGTCTGGGGGCCTCTTCCTGCCTCAGAGTCTTGCTCGAGGACGGAGCATTTCTTAGGTTTCAAGCACAGTGTAAATGATCCTTTACCCGCCAGTAGAGGGAGATAAAAACCTGGCTTCTCCAGCTTCTGGCCATACTCAGCACATGATTCTTGAGTCAAGTCAAGTTGGTGTTTTGTCATTTCAGCCACATACACAGGACACAGTGAAACGAAACAAGATTGCAATAGTGCAACAGAAAGAACAAAAACAGAAACAAAAAAAGACAACATAAGCGCGGACAGGACAGGTTGTTCCCAAGTATCGTAAATACCTTTACCGTATTATACCTTTAAATACCTTTAAAATCTTTACTGGACCGCTTATATTGCTTTTACTCACATGCTTCATGGGTTACCACATCAAACATAATTATATATTGCAAACAGTAGCCTTTTGCAACTTTGCAATAATGATTAAAAAAAGAAAGTAGATTGCATTTCTTAAATAATTATATTAATTGAAGGTAGTTGTGATGACCTTTTTCACAACAAAATATAAATCTTTTGGGAGCAAATGAGGCCTCCTAAACTAATTTGCTTCTGCAAATTTAAAGCCATTTCAACATGGAACACTGAAAAACATGGTCAAGGTTATAAAAGCCACTTTCATGAGCATGTGTTAAATGGTCAATTAATATCAAGGTAAATTATAAAGATTTCAGAGGATTTCCTAAGGGTTAATTATGGGGTCTTAGACTTGCCCCTTGTCCAGAAGACCATGTAAACAAAACCCTATACTAAGATTTTTGCAGATCCTCAGCAGACCCACGACATCTTGGACACAAATGCTGCCATTGACACATTATAAAGTTCAGGCCTTATCAATATAGGGCCCTCTACAAATTAACGCTCCAGCATGGGGCAGCAGTTTATGTAGCAACACGCCCTCTTATACACTTCTAGAAGGACTTTGACAAGTTCACACAGCGGTCATTGGTTTGGCAATGGAATTGACTGCTTACGTAAAGGGGCCGAAAGGGGTGGGCACATTCATCAAAAGCAACAAAGTTCAGTCCCTCTTACTCTCTGACTCCAGTTCCTCTCCATCCCACCCAGCTCCCTCCATCATGGACATGTGCGAGATGGATCAGCAGCCTCCTGGAGAACGTGTGAGCATGCCAGGACCAACCCTGACGTTCCACAACATCCGTTATGTTGTGAGAGAGAGCCGGGGACCCTGCCGCAAAAAAGCACCTGAAAGGGAGATCCTCAAGGAAGTCAGGTCAGATGATGACATAATGAAGGAGCAAGTAAAACACTGTTACTCACATTAAATCACAAATCAAGTTGAGGTAAAAGTTGATTAGAACATTTAAAAAGTATTTGATACTGAGCTTCTCATAAAATTACAGTGGAACGTCTTAGTGTATCCAGCACATATCAGGAAAGAAGGGAACCTTAGTGTGTTCTTTGTGTTTTTCTTCTCTTTTTGGGATCGTTGTTGTCTAAAATAAACTGCTAACACTCAAAGGTGGGCTCTAAAGTCAGCTGCTGAACCAACAGAACAGAATAAATTGAAACACAAAAAAAGGAATTCAAAACTAAATGTACAGTAAATGTGTGCAATAATATATGTATACTTCAGAAATATACATGAGTTTACAATAAAGTATTAATACTTAACTACCTACGAAATGTATCTGAAATTACTTACATAAGTCTACATAATACTACAACGAGTTTAAGCATCTTAGGACCTGGTATGTACACTTGAATGGACAAAACTTCAGTATTTATATTGCCTACATACTGATTTGCACACCTAGTTTTACCAATCATATTTAATTATATAAAATATATTTAATTAAAAAAAATGTTATTTGTTTCCAGTTACTGAACTTATTAAATGAACATCTGTTTGCAAAAGCTGCAAATCTGTATAAACTGAATTGGCAGTAAGTTAAGTATTAAGTTAAGATAATTAATTAAGACAATTTCTCAGCACATGCAATTTAGATCCTTACTGGGTGTGTCCATACACATAATAATCAGATAACTGCAGAAAATCAGATTACGGCAGTAATCCATTAAACAGGTTTGCAAGCACTTTAGTAATCTGATTAAAAGAAAATACCAGCATGAAAATGGAACCTGAAAACCTGAGCTAAAATAAAAGGAATTGTCTTAAGAAGCAGGATTTATGTCTTAACATAAGCTAACTAGCTCTCCCTGGATTTTGGAGTTTGACGATGGTGAATTACTTCTTACTAGGCTACTTCACCAATGCAGGCTATTAAGTTTGAGATTTGGTTGGAGAACTTTAGAGGAAACTGCCTTGATGTCTTCTGGGTTGATCAGACACTAGAGGGCTCTTCAAACTGAATGGGTTCATATCTAGCTTTTGTGCAAGGTTGTAATTTCTAAATGATTTACTGTTTCCTCAAGATAGGACAGGATGACATCTGTGGTGCCAATCACAAATTTGGAAGCATAAACACTGAAAGAATTATATATGTATACATATATAATTATTACTCCAGCGGGGTGGCACTTGCGACATACCTTACAAATAAAGTATTGTTTCTGCTCTCTTTAAAAAACCTTGACACCTCCTCATGATCCCTACGATGGACTGTTTGTGCTAAACATCACTCTTTCTTGAGTACCTAAACTTGGGTTGATAGAGAAATTTATTCAGCAATTATTACTTAATCATAAAAGTTATTAAAACTAAATGTTAATCATCATAAAGTTCACCTCAGCTGCGATTAGTTTGGTTTTGTGAAGCCCACGCATGCTGTTCATATGACCATTTGGATGGGATCCCAAATTAGTTCATTAGTTCACAAATGATTGTTTGATAGTTAACACATCTTACCATTAGATATAAAGTGGTGGGCAAAGTGATAAACACTTTCAAATGGAAATACAAATCTCACAACCAAGTATTTTCTGTGGCATTGATCTTGCTGGGGTCCCAGTTGATGTTATTTTACCGCTTGGTTAATAGTGCCGGAAATGATCAGGGTCTGGTCGCACACACAAAATCTGGGACATAAAGTTTTCCATACATCAACAGAAAATGACCCAATGATCCAATGTGGCTAATTTCAGGCAGTTACAACTGAAAGAGATAAACAGTTTGCTCAGCTAGGAGATCCACACCATGCACGTAATTGTTTGATTGGTAGGCCTTCAAAATCTGTTGGTGATGATAGATGTTACAGAACAAAATGGAAGGGGAAACTAAGCAATATTACAACAATATTCCAACCCGCCAGGCTGGTTATACCCTCTCTTCACATCAAGGAGGCCAGTTTGAAGAAGAAAGTGTTAACGAGAATTAGACCATAGCAGTGCTGCTTTAAGTTAAAACCTTTGGAGGTTATTGTCCATAATTGAGAAGTAACTGTCAAAACTGAGTGGTTCAGTAAAAAGATGTTCCGCTTGATCTGCACAGGTTGTGCCCTTGCCCCCTCTTTTTATGTCTTTTTGGCCGGGTCTGGATACATTTCAGCTTGAAATGCCCAGAGGTGCATAATTCAAGCTTGTGCTTCTGGCACATGCTTTCATACCCCGTTTAATCCATACATCACTTCTTGCAAGTCTCAAAAATTCTTCCTTAACCCATTTTCATTCCTTTCATCCACACTGATTGAAGTGGATTTACCAGATGGAATCAATCAGAGCCCATGGCTTTCACCAGGATTTGCCTGATCTGTCCATTTAAGGGACAAAGCGAGTGTCCTCAGTAGACCATTCCCAGTTTCAGACTGAGGGCTTTTTGAGGATATCAGAAACATATCTACACAGAGCAGAGCGATTGTAAAGGACCAAAGTTCACATAATTCCAACACCAGTACAAATCCTGGTGGTGGGAGTATCCTTAATAAATGTCAGTTGGAGAAATATCTTTAAACATTAACAAGGACAGAAAATGATCAAGAATCCCACAATTCACAACAGTAAAGAGGCAATTGACCAGTTGCGTAACGAAGGTGCAAAGATAACGAATGTTGTCTTAGATCAGTGGCTAAGCATGTACAAGGAAAAGAATTGTGGCTCAAACATAGACCCTAGGGGTACACCACTGAGGATAGCATGTTTTTTGGCACAAATGAACCAGTATTTTGTTTTGTCAATTGCTGATTATTTTGTGTGATTGGATCTTTCAGTGGCATTATGAAGACGGGACTGAATGCGATCATGGGTGCAACTGGAAGCGGCAAAACATCGTAAGATCACCTGTGAACAAAATGCTCATAGTTTCACCTAAGTTTGTGAACCCTTTGCAATTATCCATTTCTCAGTTGTGATATACTAATACATAAAATTTGATCTAATAAGCCAGTTTATGGTACATTCAGACAGTGCTCATAAACTCATTAAGCTGTAGATTTCAAGTCATGTCAAGTCAAACCATTGTCATCCCAGCCATATACATTAAGTATACAGTGAGACAAAATATCGTCCTCCTGGACCGTGGGTGAACATATAACACAACACAGCAGCAGAACACTCAGACAGATCAACTGTGAGGGTAAAAAAGGGAGGAATGAATGAATTATAATTAAACCTATCTATAATGTTTCTGATTCTGATTCATAAATATATCTCTGAATATACAAATACCTACAAAAAAAATATAAAGCACTAAGGGGGGACACAACAGGGAGACTATAACATTACAGTATTATTTACAGAATTATATATAAATATTGTATATGTATGCTATTATACATGTATGCCACAAAGTCATATGTATATATGCGGTAACTGCAGTCTATGTCCATATCAGCTTTATAAGATAAACACCTCACACCTCCATGCTTGCATATGCGTGCAGACTGCTGGACGTGATTGCTGGAAGGAAGGACCCTTGTGGCTTGCGATCAGGTCAGGTTATGGTAGATTATGTGACACCTGAACTGCGCCTAATGTCTGCATATGTTGTCCAGGTGAGTTGTACATCTTTGCAGGATGTACAATCTGATCAGACTCCCATGGACTCCCATAGCATAATTCTCATCTGACTTTCTCTTTCTCTCTCTCTCCCTCTCTCTTTTCCATCTTTCAGGATGACATTCTCATGGGCACCCTGACTGTCCGAGAGAATCTCTTGTTCTCAGCAAACTTACGGTTGCCACGGCAACAGTACTCCAATGCTGACAAAGAAAAGAAAGTGAAAAACATCATCCAGGAGCTTGGCCTGGAGGACTGTGCTGACACCAAGGTAGAAGGTCCAGATGACTGCTTTGTTATCTTCTGTGGTCCGATCAGTCTCAAAAAGAGATTTAGTGCAGATCTCCTTCCCCCCTGTCTGTCAGATAGGTACAGAGTTTCTCAGAGGCGTGTCTGGTGGAGAGAGAAAGCGCTGTAGCATAGGCATGGAGCTCATCACTTCTCCATCCCTTCTCTTCCTGGATGAGCCAACAACCGGCCTCGACTCTAACACTGCCAACAGCATCATGGGCCTTCTACACAGGTGCACATCCCAAAAGATCAAGCTGATTTCACCAGTTCATTTACGTAGTGGCTAATTTTGATAATGTACACTCATAATTCTCTCTCTCTCTCTCTCTCATTCTCAATCTCTCTCTCTCTCTCTCTCTCTCTCTCTCTTTCTCTCTCTCTCTCTTTCTCATTCTCACTCTCACTGTCTCTCTCTCTCATTGTCTGGCCATGATCTGCCAGGTTGTCTCGTAGCGGCAAGACCATAATTTTCTCCATTCATCAACCACGTTACTCCATCTTCAGACTGTTTGACCACCTAACTCTGTTGCATAAAGGAGAGACTGTTTATGCTGGTCCTGCTAACAAAGCTATTCAGCACTTTCATAATCTGGGTAAAACATATATGTGTAGTTCCGTCATATACACGTATACACACAAAGAAATGCTAATTGTGGTAGATAACGATACTTGTTTATTTTCTTCTGCTCAGGTTATATGTGTGAGGCATTCAACAATCCTGCAGATTTCTTTCTGGACATCACAAACGGAGAGACCTCTCCTTCAGTAAAAACTGGTAAAATACAAGAACACACACAATTATGAACACACACACTTTTTCCAATTTTTTGCGATCAGTTTTTTGTTAACAGCAAGTGAGTTGGTGGTTTGTGGTTTACGGGCAGTGATTGGCAGAGCCCTGATCCAGTGGTATTGGACACTTGTCAAATTGACAGTATTCTTGCCCAGTGGTGTTAGGGGCACCAGTAGAGGAGGGGGGAATTCCTTCCTAAAGTGTTGCTCTAGGCAGCTGCGCCACCGCTACCTAAAGAACATTTCGGAGGATGGGTCTTCAGAGAGCCATGTGAGAACCTCTTTCAGGTTTAAAAATGCTCCATTTCATGTTAAGAATACACAAAGAGAACAGGGTCGAATGTACAAGGCCTTCTAAACTCTTAACGAAGGTCTAATTATTTCTGTCATTATTTGTGTGTGCACCAGCATTAATACGCCACTAATGCACTACTAGAAATCTCATAAGTGCACCAGTAGAAAGTAGCATTATCATGGATCATGATAAGTGGACTTCAGTACGTTTAAATTTGTGTTCATCTGCGTTTTTCTGGCAGAGAAATCTTTGGTTGAACTCTATAGAGACTCTCAGTATTGTGCTGAGATGACAGAGGAGCTGATGCATATTACAGGCCGAGAAGATTCCTCATTCTTAACAAGGGGAGCATCACTGTCCTATGTTACATCCTTCTTCTACCAGGTATGGGCAGTGTGTGTGTGTGTGTGTGTGTGTGTGTGTGTATCCAAAAAGACTCCATCATATATATACAAGAGCATATATAAGAGAAGATAAGATAAACCTCTATTCCCCC
>JBBPCX010000088.1:29682449-29707000 GCA_037974365.1 Hydrocynus forskahlii | reverse complement strand
GACCACACCGTAAAAGATAGCTGAGGCCACCACAGAGTCATAAAAGGTCTTCAAGAGTGGGCCCTTCACTCCAAAAGTATAATTATGAGTTAAAAAGTAACTAGTTATGCATCCACCTGGTGCTGACGTGATGCTGAACTGCAGTTATCAAGCATTGCACTGCAGCTGAGGTGAACCTAAAGATACAGCAAGCCATAAAGTAATCGTCCTGCTTCTGTGTTTCAGCTGAATATAGTGTGCCGGAGGACAGCACTGAACTTAGTGAGGAATCCACAGACCTCCTATGCTCAAATAGTGCTGAACATATTCTTTGCACTGCTGGTGGGCCTTATCTACTTTCAGATGCCTCACACCCTGCCTGAAGCCCTGCAGAACAGGTACCCATCCATCCATTGGCATAGTCCACAATTGCCCATGTATTCTACCTTATTATTTTATAAAATTAGCAATGAGTTTTGTTCAGTCATAGACTGCATCCAAAACTGCATTCTACCACAATAAATAAGGGTGGTTTGATGCAGCCATAGTATTAAATTCAAACCTTGATCCATGGACATCACAAAGTGAGGCATGCCAAGCCTCTTATCCACATTTTTTTCTCAGAGGAAGATTCTTAGAGGCCTTATATTCCATATTTTCTTGTATTTTAGGGCCACTTATAACTCATGACATCTATGTACCAAAAACAATCACCATTAATTTTTTCAAGGCAATTTTCCAACAAAAAGGCTGTTTTGTTTCGGTGCCTTTAAGACTGCGAGATGTAAATGAAATCTAATTGGCTGTTCTACACTGGAACACTTCTTATAATGTCACTGGGGAAAAACAGGGCTAAACTGAGGTAGGATGCTTGTAAATGTGCCGCTTCATTTAAAGAAGTTTTGTTTTTACATGTTATGGCTCTTTAAAAATAGAAATGGAAGCTCCCAAAAGGCATGAGCCCTTTCCAGTGAGGTAGTTTGGACGTTTTAAAAGGACGTTCTTAGTTTGTTATTGTTCAGCCCATCTGGAATCATGCTAGTTTCACCTTACCCCCTTGGTATGAACAATTTGTTTTCAAAAGATGTCTTTTTGTTAATCAAAGTAAATAAAATTAGCTGCTTAATTACAATTTAGATGCACCTAAATTGCTATATGATGCTTCTAAATAAGACATCCAGTAGGTAATAGAGTATGCATAACCTGTACACATAAAAATTATGAACTTTTCATACTAAGTGCACTTTTTAAAACATTTTCTCACACAAGCTTGGCCCAAAACCTAAATTCTAACTTTAATATTCACCAGGCAGTTGGTTAATCATTTCGGCATCTGCGGATAATCTACGGATAAGGGCCTTCCAAATAAAGTGGCTTATTTAAATTTTCCATAGCTTTGTTTAAACCTTTGCAATGGTGGTAATGTTATCTTCCCCACAAAGATAGAAACAGGTGAACTACAGTGTGTGTCACACTCTTTGTGGAGACTAGATGTCCCGGGTTGAGATCAGGGTTAGGGCTGGGTCTAGTGGAGCAGCCTTTAGACACAGTCAAACAGAAGTCAATGGAAAAGCCACTCAAACCTGTGCACGTGTGTGTGTTCATGCTTCCAGAAACGGAGCGTTCTTCTTCCTCATCATCAACATGGTGTTTGCCAACTTATCAGCAGTGGAGCTCTTCATCAACGAGAGGGCGCTCTTCGTGTGAGTGGCTGGCATTTTTAATGGTGCACGACTCTCTACTGTCAGGCTTTGTTCACACCTGACTTTTGGAATAAACAGCCAAATCTGATTTGGACTGGCAGGCTGTGATTGCATTCGCTTGAATATCCAAACTAGCTGCCATAGAAATGATGAACATCTGACAAAAGATCCACATGAAATTCAATCGTGACTGGTCAAACTGGGTCATGTGCCAGTTCAAAACCACTTATAAATGTGACTTGAATCCAACTTTTAAAAAAAAGTTGCCATCATGTTGCGTAAAAATATGGAGCTGCCTTGTCTGGACTAATTTCCTCAGGTAAAAAGACATTCCTGTGTGTGTATGTGTGTGTTTGTGTGCAGGCATGAGAACTCTGGGGGGTATTACCGGACCTCTGTGTATTTCCTGTCCAAAGTGTTTGTAGATCTGGTACCAAACCGCATCATTCCAATCTTCATTTTTTCTGCCATCTCCTATTACATGATGGGTGAGTACATCCCTATTTATTCCTTGTGTGGAGTGTGTGCTGCATTACTTGTGCTGTTAGAGAGAGATGAGATCTAGAGCAACATCTAAAGCAACAGGTCTTGTGTCCAGGATGGTGCAGAATAATGACGTAAACACTGCTAATGTGGAAGTGGTGATGCAACAGGGCCTTCAACCTTGGAATAACGTCTTAGCTTATGTAGTCTCATATTAAGTGGAATGAGTGCTGTGCAAAGTTTTGTGCAGAGACAATAAGAGCATGAGTGAGTCAAGTGTATGAATCAGAATAGAACGGTCCCTTAGACTGTTTTTCCTGATAGCTGGATGACTGGGTCAGAAAACCAAAATAGCAGGTATTATGGGGCATTCCCAGTATACAGTGGTTAGTACCTACCAAAAGTGCTCAAAGGAAGGACACCCAGTAAAACCAGCAATAGGGTAATAAACGGCCACGGCTCACTGACGAGACGGTATCTGGATGCACTATGGGAAGAAAGTGAGGCAGTTTGACGCTCTGGACAATGTTCTGCTGGGAAACCTTGTGTCGTGCAGTCATGTGGATGTTACTTTGACATGTAACACCTACCTAAATGCTGCAGCTGATGACGGTGTTCCCGAGTGGTTGTGGCCTCTTTCAACAATCTTTGCAAACATTATGCAAACATTATTCAGGAACGGTCTGAGGAACATGATAAAGTATTCAAGGTGTTGACTCCAGATTCCCCAGATCTCAATTCATTTGAAAATGTGTGGGATGTTCTGGACAAACTAGTCTGAACCATGTCCCCACCACGCTACTTACAGGACTTAAAGGATGTGTTATCATCTTGGTATAGATACCACAACACACCTTCAGAGAGGTCTTGTAGTACCTACCTAATATTAGTCAGGTGGTTTTAATGTTATGGCTGAACTGGTATATTTACAGACTTACCTTGTTATCTGTTCCTTCGGCGCTGTTGCATTTGAACTGGAGTCATGAAAAGTGAAAGGACATTTATTTTATTGCCCTTCATCTACTACAAGCCAACACTGCGCTGTAAATAAGATTACTTGTAGAGTCTGTAGATATCGTACACTTCTGCTCACAAGCCAGATGACGTAGAGTGGCTATCGACCAAAGTCGAAAGCTTTCGACTATAAATGTGTTATGAAAAACACATAACACATAACCCTTAGAGGTCTGGTTTTATTATTGTTATGTATTGATCCTTAAATGCTTATGTAATTCTCACTTTCCTTCATTCAAAGTAATCATTCCATAGTTTATAGGCTGTAAAAATCAAAACAACCTATGATAATGCTAATCTAACACTCCCAAGGGTTTGGGAGTGACTGAACTGAGGGAAATCAAAATCTTGCAAAATCATTTCATATTTTGTTTGAAGTTAACAGATGTGTGAACATTTATTTCAGCTTCTATGTTACATTTCTATAGGGAGTAAAAAGTCCTGGTATAGAACTGCTGCTGTTCACCACCTGACACAAATCCTCTGGACAGTGAGGTATCTAGAACTTCAAGAAGGTGTAGAATGAGGTTTTTCCCTCACAAAATCAGTCCTGTTCATTGGAAATCAGACCGTAATCGGTTGATTCCAGCTGGTTTTTGATTATGGCCTGTTCAAACCAGTGCCTGAAGGCCTGGCCAGTGAGAGAGCTTGTTTAGTTGTATCTACCTATACAGCACAGAGAAAAAAAAATCTGTTTGGATCATTTTTCATTAGGTATTTAAATAATTTAAGGCTCAAGTCAGAACATAATGGGAATAAGAGCAGTATTACAGTGCTTGCTTGGGTTTGAATACAAATGTGAATCTATTGAATAAAAATAAAAAATAAAATGAATGAAATGTATTTTTAGTTGCCAGATGTGTGCGTTTTTATTAAATGTGTTTAAATGATGAAACATTTACATTCACCTAAGTATATTTCTGACATCACAATTCTGCTTTTCTTTAAGTAAGATGTTAATGTTTTCATATATGGTTTTTCAACTTTTATTTTGTCCATCTGCTTGTCCCAAAGAATGTCTTCGCATTTCCATAAAATGTTCACGAAATAGTGTTTTGACTTGCGTTCGTTGTTGCTATAAAGACAACTTTGTGGTTATTTTCTTATCAGTCAGTCGCAGGTGAAACTACACAGTGATGAGCTGTAATCTAACCTTGTGTGTTATGTGTTCAGGGCTGAAGCCAGCCTTCACCGCCTTTCTGTGTTTCTCTCTGACCATGTCTCTGGTCAGCCTGGCGGCGGTGAGTCTGGCCTTTCTGGTCAGCGCCAGCGTGAGCTCTTTCGCCATGGCCAACATCCTCATCGCCCTGCCCTTCGTCTTCATGATGGTCAGTAGGATTTTGGATTCACACATGACTTTGTCCAGTTTCTTACTGCTGTTCCTTTGCTTTTGTATAATTTCAATCAAGCTGCTCATCAGAGACGGATCACTTTCTATTGAGTATATCAGAATCAGAATCAGAATCGGAAAACTTTATTGATCCTGGAGCAAGTTGCTTAATTCCTTGTGTGAAACACATTTATTATATCTGGCTTTTACTTTGTCCTTCTATTACTCACATCCCTTCTCTTTCTCAGGTGTTTGGTGGCTTCCTGGTGAATCTGAACTCGATGCTCAGCTGGTTGTCCTGGCTCAAGTGGATCAGCGTCTTCAAATACGGACTAGATGTAAGGGAAGATCATGCTTCTAATGGATGAGGAGACACGGCTGTTTAGATAGAAACTGGAGTCTAAATTGCTTCTTTAGTTTAGACCATTGATAGCAAATACAAGAAATCAATGGTCACCCAAATCTGTTCTGTAGCTACATCACCTTAACCTCTCAAACCACATCCAGGTCTTCATTAAGATGGTGCGGAAGTGATTTTAAGTTGTGGAAGTGATTTTGGACACAGGACTTACTCTGAGGTTTAAAAATGAACAAAACCTCCCAATGTAGCCGGAGCCCCACTCAACCGTCACCCAACTCCCCAACTCACTCCCCATCCACCTATCCAACCGCACACACCAGAACCTTGTCTGTTTTGTTAACTTTCTCCTCAGATTATCATTGACTTTCTCATAAAACAGCCTTGCTGCTGTTCAGTGACACTACAAATAGCATATATTAAGTTCTAATAATGTTTATCATCTACCATCTTTAACCAGGTGCCACGTTGGTAGATATGACCAGAACAGATTTAATAAATGAAGAAAATTAAAAATGACTAAGCAGAGATACAGCTTTTTTTTCCCAACAGCCCCCTAAGCCCTCCAGGCTGAGAATCACAGACGATTCTGATCAGCACATTTGAATTAAGGAAATTTGTTGCATCGCTGTTTTTCAGTGTGTGCTGCAGTCAAAACCTTAGCACAGCAGATTATAATTGTACTTGGTGTTTTCAATTTTCAGGCTGTGACCATCAATGAAATGAAGGGCCAGATCTTCAGGAGTAACTTCTCCATGTATGTATCATAACTCAGCAATAGGTCCTTGATAAAGCCAGTCATGATTATGCCAGATCTGACACGCCATATCAACCCATCATAGCACAGACGGTACTGTAATAGGACAGTACAGTCTGTGCTACTCCAGTAGAACAATGGAGGCACAATATAGGGCAGCCATTCAGAACAGAGTTTACTGACATAACAGTCTTAAAGAGATCCTCAACTTCAGTCTTGGAGGGTCGGTGTCCAACAATGTTTGGTACTTCTGGTCCTCAAACAGACTTACCAGTCATGGCAATTAACAGGCGATGTGAATCAGGTGTGTCTGAGCAGGGACATCACTAAACGGTGCAGGACCTACAGGTCTGGAGTTGGGCACCCCTGCTGGTGCCCTAAGATAAGTAGCCCATCCAGAAAAAACTACTAAAATGTATTTTAAAGCACCCAAAATATATGTGATATCTTTAGTAAATACACTGCAATATATTTGCAGTGTTGTTCACATATACTAATTTTGAAACATAATTTTCCTAGGTCATCAGGCTACATTCAAACATCACTTAGCTCAGTTTTTACATTTACTGACATACTTCAAGGCACGTCTTTCTGGAAAGTATTGTTTAAAATGAACTGAAATTGAATGAGAAGTAAATAAGAATGAACAAGAATAAAAACGTATATTAAATTGAAAAATGTGTAGGAAGCATGGTGGCGCAATGTTTAGCCCTTAAGAGGGTCCTGTATTCGATTCCCAGCCAGGATAGTTTGTGGAGTTTGGACATTCTCCTCTGTTCTGCATATGTTTCCTCCTGTAGTCCAAAGACACGTATTGCACATGAATTGGAGATGGCAAAATGCATCAAGATAGAGTATAAATGTCAAAAAGTCAAAAATATATGTCCGAATATACATACTACATACAAATATGCATATAGTATATGCATATAAATATATTTAATATGTAGAAAAATACTGACAAATATTTTACTAACAATATATTTCTTGGGCCAATTCTGAATATTTACATTGCAAGAGTGCTCAGTAAAACATTTTAAATATATATATATTTTTTCCTGTATGGGAGAGCTCAGTGGTCTGCAAATAGGTGTTGCTAAAAATGTATGCTGAATGTTAACTGTGTTGACACAACATATAAAATGGATTGAACTGTATTGTATGGACTTTAAAAAACGAGCGCTTCTTCTTTCAGACTAACGGGAGAGATGTATCTGAAAGCTCAGGGAATCGACTACAGTGTGTGGGGATTCTGGCAGAATCATGTGGCTCTGCTGGGCATTACACTGGTGTGTATGATACTGGCCTACGTACAGCTGCGCAGGATCAACCGCTGGAAATAATGGACACACACACAAACACACACATGCAAGTCCAAACATCAGCATGCCTGGAATACTTACAGTGATTGTTTTTAACAAATTTACACATTTTCCCCGTATTCCGGGTGCAGGTGAAAAGTCAATACACATTTGGAGAATTTTGTCTTGCATTGAAGCTACGAGGCTAATGCTAATGTACCCAATAGTGATTTAAGCCTAACAAGCCTGAACCATCAGGCTTACCTAGTAACAAAGCTCTGGCCCAGGTTACCTTCAGCAGAAGCATCCAACCAACATGATTTGGGCCACCTGCCAATCAGGCCGTGCCTCGTTTTCAATATTTTTCAGTCACATCCAGATATTAATCAAATTTCATTTCCCTGCACAAAATCTCATTTCCCTGCGTAATATCTTTACATCATGCATGAGCAGAGTTCAATCTGCCAAGTGCAAACAGGGTCTTAAATCAGTATCAGCAGATATCTTAAAGCAATAGTGTAACTACTGCAGGGGGAGGGGTAATCACGTGTGGACCCATAAGGCACTGGGGACCATGGTGCCCCTTTTAAAGATACTGATACAAATGAACACCCCTAACTCTTCAGCTGTAGTCAAGACCACCTTGGTTGAGTCCAAGACAAGTCCAAGATCAGGACCTGTCAAGACCGACACAAAACCAAGTCCAAAAAAGTTTGATTCCAAGTCAAGACCAAGTCCAAAGAGAATCATGTTCAAGTCAAGACAGAGCCCAAAGAGATGAGAGAGACAGAGTTAATACCGAGATAAAATTAGGGGAATTGGTTTTGTTGACACTTGCAGGGCTCTCATTTTGTCTCCTCAGTAGGGATGGGATTATTTTTAAGGCATTGACCACGGTTTGTCTTTACTTTTGTTCATGTTTTATAGATAACAGAATGTCATACAATGTCAGAAACCAGAGTACTTGAAATTTCTTAACAAATCTGAGGTAACTGTGTGATTGCTAATGGGTTGGCTATAAGCTTCCATTACTCGATAGCCACATTGGCTTTGAAGTGCCAGTGTAAGACCAAAGAAACACACTTCAGACACCAGACTTCATTTGGAAGGTGGGTTCAGATGACACTTTTTGACACCGTATTCTTTTAAGACGCTATATTATTACTTTATCAAAAGTAAACATACAGCTTTTACTTTACCTGAACATTTGTAGCAGAAGCTTCTGACAAGATTTTGTTTGTCACTAGTAAAAGTGAATAAGCGGGAGAGAAACACATATGATTGTGTGATGGTTGCACAGTTGTCTCAGGATCTAGGTCTAGAGCTCAGTCTGCACCAGGGGCCCAAGTGCAATTCCCCCTGCCCCCTATAGTCACACCACTGACCAGCTCAAATGGACTGTCTAGAAAATGGCGTATTTTCTCACCTCTGGAGAAAAGTATGAGGCTCGTTTACTCAGACATGCAGTGCCATCTGTTGGACATTGGCTGTTTCATGTCTCTGCGGAGATTATGAGGATATTCTGTGATGAAATGCCAACAAAAATCTATCTGTTCACAACAGATTTGGGAATGTCTGGAATTTATTTATAGATGGAATATTCTCTTCCGTGGAAAGAATGTAATATTTTCAAACATGTTTTTGTTTTAACTCTGAAAAATGTTATTTCAAACATGTCATTTCAAACATATTTGTTTTATTTAAGCATAAAATTACTTGAATGTTCAGGCCCAAAGTACCGGCCTAAGGATTCATTTTTTTATATAAAACAATAAGGCAAAATAGTCCACAGTGCAAATATATTTTGCTCTGATTTCTTGCTACAATGTTACATATAAATACACAGAAGACACATCTAGATTTACTGAATTTGTTGGTTGACTGGTGGACTTGAATAGGAAATGGATATTTTGTGTTGTAGACACTGTGACCCCTGGTCCCATTCACCACCACTGTAAAGAAGTTTCTCCACAGTGAACCATTTCACATAAAACCCGCTGTGAATGACTTTGTTTACTCAATAGTAAGATAATAAATCTGAAAGGAAAAAATAAAATATAAAAAGAAATTCTCCTTTTTGTATCAGGAGTTCCTGTTTGAGCTGTGTGGATTTCACCACTAGGTGGCAGCCCCTGCCTGCTGTCCTGGAGCTGACCACTGCCCCTGTACAGTGACCTAATTTCAGATCCCTCCATCACACCTCATCTTCATACATCTGTGGTCAAACAGCAGTGACTCTGTATGGCCTTTTGGGGAAAATGGACACGGTCGATTCTTCCATCTCGTTCTTTTTCAAATGAACACATTTAACACTGCTGCAGATGTGTTTGTGGAGGGGCCGCTGATAATGATGTCACTGCGTGGCCTATAGAGGGTTTTATGGGGTCCTTAGTGACATACTGGCCTAGTTATTCATCTGTCTCTCTCTGTGTCTCTCTCTCACTCCCTCCCTCTCTCTCTCTCACTGTCTCTCTCTCTCTGTCTCTCTCTTTCTCTGTCCTTGTCTCTGTCTCTTTCCGTCTCTCTCCCTCTCTCTGTATCTTTCCCTCTCGCGCTCTCTGTCCCTCTCTTTCTCCGTCTCTGTCTCTCTCTGTCTCTCTCTTTCCCTTGTTCTCTCTCTGGCTCTCCCTCTTTTTTTCTTTGTCTCTGTCTCTCTCTCTCTCTCCAGAAAGGACCATTCTGTAATATAGCAACTAGCAGACCCACACACACCAGTCAACAGCTGCTCTAAGTCTTCAGTCTGTGCAGGAAAAAAAAATCACATCTGCTTGGCATTAGTATCTCCCGCCAAGTCTGCAGTGTGTGTGTGTGTGTGTGTTGGCTGCAGAGAAATGTATGACCTCAAATTGTCATCGGTTCTTCAGTTACATCCTGACCTACATTATTGATTCCAAACTCTTGGAATCTTCCCAGAAAGTTATAGGGATGAGGAAAAGCTAGAAAAGTGTGTGTGTGTGTGTATCTGTGACTTTGTTATGTAAAACACTTCTGACTTCACACCCACCTCTTTGGTGAATTTGCACTTCCTGTCTCCATGGTAACTCATCACTGGAGACCAGATCATTGCACTGTAAGCTGCAAATCTACAAAAGAGAATCTGTATGTGTGTGTGCATGTGTGTTTGTGTCTGTGTGTCCTGCATATTAGAGGAATAGAGGACAAAAGATGTAGTTTCAAAAACACAATCTACCATGTACACTCACTGGCCACTTTATTACAAACATCTTGTACTTCCACTCAAGGGCCAATTCACTTAAATCACCCACCTTATAGCTTTACTTTAGAGGTTTGTAGTTACACAGTGAAGTACAACCCACAATGCACAATTGACCAGACCCCTCAAACCAACTCATCACTGGTCAGTTTCTGGCCACAGAACCACCAATGTACTGGAAATTATTTGGGAGGTGGAACTCAGCTCAACACTTATACTAGCATGGTGGTAACACAAAACTGTACATAGACTGTACATACACAGTGAGTACAGATGACCATTTAGCTTAATTATTCCATTAGGTATGTATCTTTTAGTGATGCAGGTTGGTTGGGCTGAGTGAACTGATCTGCTGGTCGGGTGGGTTTGGCTCAGCTTGTTAGAAAATTTTGTGAATTTACAGAAACATTGTGGGTCAGGTTGGGCAGGTGTGGGTCATAAAAAAACCTCTGAGTGTCACACCATAGTGCATCCCATAGTAGCATGGATATAGGGGTAGACTGTAACATAGTAATTACTGAGGTTTTACATGGTTTAAGCCTGTATAGCATGTACTTTGTCTGTGAGCGTTTAAATTAAAAAACTGTCTTCAGCCATAGCTTTCACAACAGTTGCCCAAGTCATTCAAATGCAGAACAGTTGTTTGGAAGAGTTTGACTCTTTAACTTTATTAGTCTTGGACTTCACACATGTTACAGAGAGAGAGAGAGAAAAACACCAAGAGGCCTTTTGAAAGCTAGCATTTTTCATGCTGCTTGGAAAAAGGCACAAACACTTTCCGGTCTCTTCCAGTCCTCAGGATACATTCAGAAAAGGAGTAAAGCTTTAGATGAAACTGTGCAAACGAAATTACAGCCATTAAGCAAATGTTACAGTAAACTCTTGTTCCTTTGTTATCTTAGAAAGGGTACAGGTAGCGACTCAAGCTCACAGACGCCACAGAATGCCTGATAAACAAATGATGAACGTGATTTGCATTTGTGTGTGTGTGTGTGTGTGTGCGTGCGTGCGGGTGTGTCTTTCTGATGGAGAAGCTCTTTCAGGTGAACGCCGACGTTCTTCTGGAACTGTGGCTGCGCTGCTATTTAAAACATGACCCCATTAGACTAGCAGCCAACACTAAAAATGTTTTTGGTTCAGGACACAGGCCTTATCTCTGAAGGGCAAATGAGATGGGGCCTAGTCAAAGCCTTTGGCATGAGCAAAATACTAACGCTCCCATTATATTGTCATTATGGGGCCGTTAGTTAAAGGCTTTGCTTGTCGCTAAACGTTGAATGGAGCTGTTGCATATATCCATCGCTCATTCCTCACAATGTAGCGCTTGTATAATACTGCCGACAGTACTCACATCGGTTATATAGCGATAACATAGCATGTCATATTGAATGTCATGATGTCATTATTACTTAGATAATAATGACATCAGTAATAATCACATAACAATGGCCAGTCACATCAGGCCATTAACTAACGCTTACATTTCAGAACAGCAAGCGCATATTACAGGTAGCACCAGGTGTACAGTATGTTCGATTAGGTACGTTAATAGATCTTGTATGCACAGAATACATTTAGGTCAAGTGGCTCAGTGTTCAGAGAGTTTATGTTAATCTACAAGAATTACACTACTTTTAATCTCAGGCAGCGGTAATCTCTCCACAGACGGACAGCCTGCATGTCCATGAGCAGCAAATGGGATAATCCAGTATTCATTAAAGCAATTTTTCCAGTTTACAGTCAGCCATGAAGGAGAGACCAACGCAGGAGTTCACCCCATTGTAATCTGGGCAGTGTAAACTTTGCTTCCTGATTCTGCAAATCTGGATGGTAGCTGTTGGACAGATTAACATGTGCATCCTTGCTCTTTTGTAGCTACTGTTGCTAGGTTGGACAAGCAAGAATTCCATTCAAGCTAAAGGCCAGAGAGCACAGACTGAGGAAACACCAACATGAATCTTTTGCACCTGCACCTGTTGTTTGCTACGCGAAACGTCCACTGGCTTTAGCTGTTTTTGCATTGCTAGATATCTAGGATAACGCTGTCATCTTAGATGTACCACTCTCTACTCCTTACTGACATTTTACCATGTGAATTTTGTGCCAAAAGCAATAAAATCAAGCTACTTGGTGAGAGCAAGGAAAAAAGAGTAATAAAATGCTGCATATATTTACATTAGCATGCTGCTAGATATGGTACTGCTAAACCTTAACAGTCATTAAGAATTTACAGATTTATGAACATGCCCAACAAAAACAGGTTTTTCTAGGAGGATGAAGTAGTAGAGCAAGACTGGCTTAGCTACACTTGCCAAAACCCTCACAGATCTGTCTTTATCCTCAAAACTTCAGATTAGCATGCTAAGATGCTGGTACCTGTTATTATAACAGCACTACACAACATATTTGATATATATACTATTTGTTTAGTGGATAGGAGTGGAACATAAATTTGCCTACATCATTTTATGGTTTTATATCCTACTATAATTTGTTTTAGCTAAGTGCTACAGTCCAAGCATCCCAAACTAGTTAGCAATATTAACACAGGCCTGTTCTGTAGCTATACATTGCAGTCAATCATTTTAAAAAACATGTAATTGAGTGCAGTGTGTCTTTAAGATCCCAGCTAATAAGTCTTCATGAAGGCAAGGCATGATTCAGTCACGATTGCTTTTTGCAGCTACTAGACAGGGCGAGATTACACAACAAAAACATCTGATCTCTCCTAGTGACCTTTCAAGCACATACAGTGTAAATATCTTTTCAAATGAACAACTGAATCTAGGCATTTTGACAAAACTGAGCTGTATCCTACTGTTTCTCATTAAGTTAAAGGGGATTTTTCATTTATGCACTGTAAGGCTTGTCCAACACATCAACAGTTGCTACAAACAAAAGCATAAGTGAGCAGGGCAAGGGTGTAGCTTTATTCTGTAGCTTAATTATTTCATTTTTATCATATGCTTTTTACAAAACTGAGATTTCTACATTGTGTCTCTGATCTGTCTGCTTGTGCTTCATATTCACATTTTGCATTGCAGTGTGTGCTTATGTTGTAGTGCTTGCCTTTACAAATATCTTATGGTCTAAAATGGTTCATGAGATGCTGAAAAGTAACTATTTCTTATAGTTAGGTGTGTGTAGCTTTGTTTATGCTGAGATGTATACTTATGTTGAGATGGATCAGTACTCCCACAAAGAGGCCTTTTCGATGCCCTGTGCATTGGCCTTGAGCACCCCAGCGTGATCTCCCTTCAGATAAAAGCCCTCCTGGGTCTTTATGGCCACTTTGTTGTAGTCACAGAACTCGAAGTGGAAATAGACTGGAGTACCACTGTTGCTCACCACTGTACCGTCCGATTCCACAGTCCAGTACTTCCCTGTCGAGTCTGGGAGGGTAAGAAACATACAGAAAGAGGGGCAGCTGAAACATTTTGGAATATGTGTAGAACATATGAAATAATATCTCTGGTTGGCCAAGTCACATTCTAAACTATAGTGAAATTGTTGATTTATGTGATTTTGAAAAATTGGAGTCTTAGCCTGGGGATTTATTTGTTTTGCTGCAATTTTTTGATTAAAGATCTGGGGATATTCATGAAACATTCAGGGCTGTAGGGAGAAAAACAGGAAAGTCTTGTTTGGGCAGATGCTGTAATTTCAAGTGTACCCAAATACATGTGTAATAATTAATACTTATCTAAATAATTAGATTTAAGTTTAACCTATTCTTTACAGAATAGTTCAACAATATATGCTAATGTTGGTAACAACAAAATGGAAGCCAGTTGTCACCAGTTAGCATAACATCTTTTGAATTAACCAGTGACCACTGGCTTTCATTCATTGTTAGTAACATCAGCATTATTGACCTACCCATTCTTTTAACACCCAGTGCAGTCTAAATAATTTTCCTTCTGCTCTAGCTTAGCCTGTATGCTATAATTTAGCATGCTAGAAAGCATACTAGGTAGCTAGCAATCCAGAGCAACAGGTCATGTACTTGGACTGCATTGGAGTTTAAACTAATTACCTCAAATCAGACCACTAAGAATGAGTCTTGCTCTCACTGAAGAGCTGATAACCATTTGCTAAAGGTAGCACTGAAACATTGGTTTCCCTACTTTAATTATTAACTTTATTGAACATGAGACAGGGACAGTCACCCTGGAGCAAATGAGGGTTCAGTGTCTTGCTCAGGGACACAATGGTAGAAAGTGGGGTTTGAACCAGCAACCATGTGGTCATCAGGTGAGCATTTAACCCACTAGGCTACTACCTAGTAGTAATGAACCAATTAACAAAAATGGTTCAGTCAAGATGCTAATAACCAATTAGAATTATGCTAACTGGTTGCTAGTGGTTTCCATTCATTCCAACTTTTATTATGCTAAACCACTGAATCCTTTGTCAAATATCCAATCATCAAAGTCAGTAATCACTCTGGAGGAAACCTCAGTCCCAAGGATTCTTACCTTTCAGACTGTAGGCATTGTTGTTATACTCCAGCTGGAAGACATCATAGGATGAGCGGTTGCAGTCCAGAGTCCCGGTGCCTTGCTTACGGCAGCCAATGAAGCCATGTTCTCCAAGTAGCACAATCAATGGCCTGTTGATGAGCTTCAGAACGAACAGCTCATTTTCACCTGAGACCAAGAATAACAGCAAGTTAACTATCCCTCCCATTGCTTCTATAGTATTGCTGTTTTACCTTTAGCATTTAGCATTCAATAAGCGATAAAGCCTTCGCTTCAAGTTATCAACATCAAAATGTTAAATAAACTAACCATTAGATAAGGTTATTTTCTGCTGGCACACTTAAGAGACTTCTAGTAGTATGCTGGCACCAAACTAATGCCAGTACATTTTTGGGCATTGTAGAATAAACGCAGGCATTTTAATAGGCATTCTGTTTCATTCAAAGCTTGCCACAGGCATTAACTTGCAGTTTTACAGTGATTCCTTCATTACTTGATTGAAACCTGGTCAGGCTGCTGCTCGTATTCACAGTCAGGGATGTGTCTAGGACTTTTTACCCATGAAACTGGTCTCTCCCACTGTAAATCAAACTGGACAGGTTGATAAATCTGTCACTTCCTGGGCTTCATGAATGCCTGCTTATCATTATATTCAAGGGAATACATTGGTTTGCAACAGGCTCACACACACACACCTGCAGAGTCCCCAGAGGCTGTCAGCTGACCGTTCTTCTTGGCTGTCAGGTACTTGCCATTACTGGCCTTGAGGGTAACCTTCAAATCTTTCCATTCTAGGTCAAAGAAGCAGCTGGCTGATCTGCATCAAAGAACCGCATTGCATATTAGCGCATTGTTAGATATGTATGTGTTTTATCCATATCAGAGCATCTAATCCTTCTAATGAGGAACCTCTACACCGATTAACGGGCACAGTCATGACGGAAAACGGACAAAAAGACTGGTTCCACATCAGCAAAGGAGTTAGGCAAGGCTGTTCAGCCTGCATGCTAAATCTATAATAAAAGAAGTGGAACTGGAGGAAGGTGGAAATAGGTGGAAGCAACATCTGAAACATTCAAGATGTGGAAGACACAACACTCATAGTAGAAAGTCAAGAAGACCTGAAGAACAGAGAGAAAAGATGGCACCTTACAGCACCCTGAAGAAAAAGGTTATAACAGTGGGAAAGACCACTAAGCGTAAAGTGACTATTCTGTCATACGTGAACACACCACAGTACACAGTGTGAACAGCGGGCAGCCCCGTGCTGATGCTGTGGAACATGTGTGATACACCCCTCTACCAGCACCTGCAGGGCTAGTGGCGAACCCCAGAAATTTGCCTTCCTGGGAGAAAACCCTAAGTTGTCAACTGTTTCTGTGTCTTAGGAAACCTCTGTGTCTCGGGTCAGAAGTTGGCCCTCTCTCTCTCTCTTTCTCTCTCTCTCTTTCTCTCTCTCTCTCTCTCTCTCACTCACACATCTCAGCAGCATCATCGTGCTTAAAGACAAACTTGCTCAGGACGATGTTGAAGAAAACTAAGCACTTAAATGCGTTCAATGACGTTTGATGCTGTCAATGACATTTATAAATGGAAGTCTTTTGTGAAAGTAGAAAATAGAACAGTTTGTCAACATATCTTGAGAAATATACACATGATTCAGTAGAGCTGGCTCTCATTAAACGTGCCTGGGTCAGGCTTTCACAACTTAATCGCTAGTGGCTTGTGCAGTCCTTGCATAGCAGGCTGTGTGAAGTTTTTTTTTGCAACCACTAGATTGTGACCACTTGGTTTGAAACCGTGTCTGTTAAGAAACATTATTATAATAATAATAATAATTATTATTATTATTAATGACCAAATATCAACCCCCCCACAAAAAACAAACCAAAAAAATAATCGCCCTCTCATATCGGCCATTGGCCGACCCTGATTTCTAAATATCGGCATCAGCCATAGAAAAACCCATATCGGTTGACCTCTACTTAATATTAAATAATAATCACATAAGCAAGTCTGTTTCAAATTACCTAACACTTAGGCATGCAGTTTGAATGATACTAAAGACACTTAACACACAAACTTAAATAACAACACCTGGACAAACACTGCAAACAAACATCTGTACAAACTCAATATTCATTCTCACATCACAGATGCGTTTAAAATACTCAGTAGAGGATGAATCAGCGTGTCTGAATACTGTATACAGTAACCCCCTGCTTTTCGCAGGTGTTACGTTCCAAGAGCACCCGCATATAGTGAAAAAACATCATGTTGTGATGTGGTTAAAAAAATTGTAAAAAGTAGTGTAAACCCTGTTTAGTGTAAAAATAGTGTAAACCCTAAAACCCTAAATATGCTCCCAGAACACTTTAATTTAATTTTAAACTCATTATCCTTAAAGAAAATGTAAAGCCTTATTCGTATTTTACAGTGTACACTGAACTCCTGCAGTGCTAGAATGAAAATACCGATGTTACACCCTGTATAGACTGTACTGTAACTCATGCACGGGTGTTTTCTTTGGTATGCGCTGTCGTTGTCATTGGTATAAGCACGTAAATACAGTAATAAATGAATTTACAATAATAAAAATACAGGGCTTTAGGAAGAACAAAACGAAAAACACGAGAATACTCAAGACGCTCCACGGGGGAAATTCTGGACACACGAGGCCCGGACGTCACAGTCAGCTGTACTCAGAGGCAGGAGGTTCGAAAACCTGCGATGGACTGAAACTACGGCTGCTGATCCGCGTGAAAGTGGGGGGTTACTGTATACTGTAGATACTATTATTCCAACAGCCATCACAACCTATTTGGACTGTTAGAGTGCAACAAGAGGCAACAATGTGGTAACAGACAAAAGAAAGAGCTTGGCTGTTGCTAGAGCGCCCCCTTGCTGTAACTCTCAGAATGCAGCACTTGCATCGCTTGATGAATTGCATGGCAACACATTTTAGATCACAATAATGTGAAAAACTTCTGTGTAGTTTGCATGCACTTCGATACATTCCATTCGTTTGTGGTTAATTCAGTGTTTGATTTATTGGCTGATTTTTAGGTGGCGAAGGGTGCCGACTATATTTTATTTTCCTTTCTTTAATGCTTTTGGCACAGTAAGTCAGGCACAATTAAGCAACATAATATCCAAAACTGAAGAAACTTCAAACACCAAATGTGTCTTGGCTGAACGAATGTAGTGGGGAAACTGACTTTTTGCCTCCTTTTGCAGATTGTAGCTCTGGGTAACTAAACAGAAGCATGTTTAGGATATGAGCGTACTTCACTGAGGCAGTGCATTGGATGGCTCCGCTGGGGGTGAGGCTCCAGTACTTGCCGTTGTAGCACCTAAACGCACAGCGCTTTGTCTCCCGGTCCATCTCCATCTGGAACACCTCCTGATCCGACTCTTCGTCCTGATTGGCCGACAGGTCCACCCCTGAAATAGCACAGGCCAATCAGACTGGAGGGTCTGAGCCAAGCCAAACGGCTCATGCTTTCTTTTGCAGAACATGCATACACACATGAGGCATGCAGCTGTGTGTGTGTGTGTGTGTGTGTGTGTGAGAGAGAGAGAGAGAGAGAGAGAGAGAGAGAGAGAGAGAGAGAGCTGGAGAAAGGAGATGAAGAGGAAATGGATGAAAGCCAGATGCAGAATGAAAATGAAAAAGACAGAGAGAGGGGGCACGGAGCGACACAGAGACATGAGGAGAGAGAAAGAGAGAGACAGAGAGAGGGAGCACGGACAAAAGAAGGGCGTTTCAAATCAATCTTGCATGGAGGATAAAATTCTCCTACAGAACATACACACGCAAACACACAGTCCCAACTTGAAAATATGCATCAGCTGTCACAGATTTGAGGTTCATTTATATAACGATGATTCAGAGTAAAATGAGGAAACTGAGAATGAGTATACTGAATATAATTAGAACACTGTAAGGAGTATATTGAATATAATGAGAATACTGAGGATAAGGAGTTTTAATGGGTTTAATGGATATGAAGAGTATGCTGAGCACGATGAGTGTATTTAGTAAGAGTCTAATGACACTGAGAATAGTGAGTATGCTACACATCGAGTATCCTGATCATTTATATAATAACTACAGTGTACATTTAGTAGAGCCAGTATAATGAGTATAGTGAATGTGTTCATTAGAATATGATAAATATACTGAGTATATGCAGTGCAGCAAATGTATATTACATATAATGCTTAAATTTAGTATAATGAGTATACTGAATATGATGAATATATTGAGCATAATGAGTACAGTAAACCCCCGAAATTCTTGGGGGTTATGTTCTAAGAATACCCGCAAATTGTGGAAAACCTATGAATGCCCATTTTTATAGTGTAAAGCCTAAATATGAACCCAAATATGATCCTAAAACACTTACATTTCATTTTAAACTCAGCTTAATACATTACCCTTAAAGAAAATGTAACGGTAAACCCATATCCGTGCTGTACAGTGTATAATGAACGGATGTCTCCCGCAGTGCTAGAATGTAAAATATCGGTGTTACCCCTATATAGACTGTACTGCAATTCATGCAAGTGCGATTTCTTTGGTATGCACTGTCGTTTTCTTTGGTATAAGCAGGGTAAATGCAGCAATGTTTTAATTTAATTTACAGTAATAAAAATGCAGGGCTTTAAGAAGAGCAAAACGAAAAACATGAGAACTCTCAGTGAAACACTCAAGCTAGCTCCACGTGAGATGCGTCACAGGGCAGCAGCCAATCAGGCGCAAGGAGAAATGAATTACGCTCTTGGATTGGATACTTTCAAACCTCCCACCTCTGAGTACAGAGGTATTTCACCATCCCAAGACGCCTTTCTTTGTGTTCTCTCAACAGTACCAAAAAATAATAGTTGTATTTTATGTGGAAAAGTAGCTGAATTTATATTAATATTTATGTTACAAAATTAGTAAATCAGTAAATTCGTAAAACAAATGTGGAGGATATCTGCGGTTTCCTTGAATTTGCAGGACTTTCCGCAAACTTATTATTAGTTCGGTTCCAAGAAAAAAATCTGCGAATGACTGAAGCTGCTAACTCTAAACCACAATGTATATTGAGTATAATGAATATGCTGAAAATAATGAGTATACTGAGTATAATGAGTATGTTGAACATACTTAGTATATTGAATAGGATGAATATATTGAGTATAATGAGTATGCTGAGTATGAGTATATTGAATATGAGTATATTGAATATGATTAATATATTGAGTATAATGAGCATGTTGAGTATAATGAGTATGTTGAGTGTATTGAGCATAATGAGTATGTTGAATGTATTGAGCATGAGTATAATGAGTAGGTTGAGTATAATGAGTAGGTTGAGTATAATGAGTATATGGAGTATAATGGGTATGTTGAGTCTAATGAGTATGTTGAGTATAATAAGTATACTGAGTACTGTCACTGTATACTGTCTGGGCACCTTGGCGCGTGGACACGTTCCTGCCGTTGCTGGCTGTGAGCACGACCTGCGCGCGGCTCCTCTCCATGGTGAAGAGCTCGTCCTTGCCGGCGCGCGCGCTCTTGCCGGCCTTGAGCGCTCCCGCGGGTCCAGAGGGCGCGAGGTACGCGCCAGTGGCGTCTCGGAAAGCCACGGAGCCCGCGCGGAATTCGAGCGCGAATCCCGTGCTGGCGGCGGCGGGGGGTCCGTCCCGCAGCCCGCCCCGCGCGCTCAGAAAGCGGCCGTCGTGCGTATGCAGGTGGTACCGGCGCTCGGCGTACACCAGCGTGAGCAGCGCGTCCACGCCCCACGGCGCGTCGCGGTCCGTGGACAGCTGGTCCGCGCGCACACCGGCATAGCGCTTGCGCGCCGCGCTGTACAGGCTGACCTGCGGGTGCACCGCCAGGTGCACGCTCCACTTGGCGGAGGGGTTCGCCACGCACGCCACGCGGTCCTCCGCGCCGCCCAGGTAGAAGCGCGCGTGCGCCTCGGAGCGCAGAGACCACCGACCGTCCTCGTGCGCGAGCACTGCGAAGCGGCAGTCCGCCTCGGGCCGCTCGCGCTCCGCCGTCACCACGCCGTCCGCATCGCACGCCAGGTAACGGCCCAGGTGGCTGCGCAGGAACACGCAGCTGCAGTCCGCCGCGGAGGACTCGCCCGCTGCCTCCAGAGTCCACACCTGCTTCTTCTTCAGGGACGAGCCGGACGCGTTGATGCTGAAGCCGAACGTCTCCGCGGTCAGGTACTTGTTCTCGGCGTTGATGAGGCCGAGGCGGACCACCAGGGGCTCTCCGGGGGCGTCCGGACCTGACATGGCTGGAGGAGGAGGAGAACTGCTGCAGAGAAGAGAGAGCGCGTGCCTGTGTGTGTCTGAGAGACAGAGAAAAAGAGAGGGAGGGGGACTTAGGGTGGGACCGGTGTGTGTATGTGTGTGTGTGTGTGTGTGTGTGTGTGTGAGAGAGAGACCGGTTTCTTAGTATTTCTTAGTGGTTTCAGATGACTTTCACTGGCGATGCCCCAAAAAACACCCAAACACAAGTGGACGCTGGGCTCATAATACAGTCTTACTTTTTTCATGATCCCTCCATTTCATGATCCCAACACACACACACACACACTCACTGACACATCCACACAGTTCACTGATTAACATACACTCGTTAATTGTGTACACACATCCACAGACTCCACTGATTAACACACACTGGTTAACAGTGTACACACTCCACACATTCCACTGATTAACATAGACACATTAACATCAGCGTTCTACATACACACACACCGTTTCACGAAGTGTGCGGTATAAGATGAAGTACCGGTATTCTCACACGTCAGCGGTTGCTGGGGTAGAGAAGGTGTGGGGGTGAGACGGGCCGCGTCCCAAATCGAGTCCTAGTGGACAAACCCAGTGGACTCACAATGAGCTGATGAGGGGGTGTACAGCCAACAGACCACCCAGACAAGGAGCCCGGCGTGTAGTAGCGTATCACAAACTTTAAAGACGGCCTAATGATGGTGGTGTCATTTCGTGGACACGTGTTTTATTTACAGATGTCCGCCCCATGCATGTTGTATGTGCTGAAGCTTTATAGCGTTAGTGCTATAACTAAAAAAAGTTGGCGTACAGTCAGGCCTACCAGAGCTTAAGAATCAGCCACGAGGCTGGTCGGATTCGACTGAGTGTGCATGTGTGTGTGTGTGTGATGCTGGTTAATGTGTGCTTATGTAAATGAGTGTGTTAATTAGCAGAGTGGGTACAGTGTTACTGAGTGTGTGTGTGTGTGTGTGTGATCAGCAGAGTGTAAGGAGTGGAATGTGTGTGTGCCACTGGTTAAGGTGTGTTGATGTTAATGAGTGTGTATGTGATCAGCAGAGTGTGTGGAGTGTGTGTGTGCCACTAGTTAGGGTGTGTTTGTGTTAATGAGTGTGTGTATGATTAGCAGAGAGTATGTGTGTGTTTCACTAGTTAAGGTGTGTTGATGTTAGTGTGTGTGTGTATGATCAGCAAATTGTGTGTCTGTAGCACTAGTTAAGGTGTGTTTATGTTTATGAGTGTGTAAATCAGCAGTGTATGTGTGTGTGTGTGTGTGTGTGTGTGTGATGCTGGTTAAGGTGTGTCCATAGATGTTTCAGTTTAGAAGGAGACAATGCAAGCTTGGAACATGGTGCTAATCAGCCTCTTCATACCAGTGTGTGTGTGTGTGTGTGTGTGTGTGTGTGTGTGTGTGTGTGTGTGTGTGTGTGTGTGTGTCTAAAGAAGATCAAGGAGATGTATGGGTGGACTCTGGATGTTCAGAGTGTCATTTATGCTACCGAAATGTGGATTGATCTGGTATACGTTTATATACATTTGTATATTTATAAAATACATTTCTTAAATAAATAAATATTGATACTAGGTGCCTCTGCAACAAAATAACACTGAGCCAAAACAAATCGCTATTGTGTTTCTTCTACCTCCTCTACAGTTGACTTTGTCCACTCTGTTGTTTTGTTATGGACTTTATTTAAACTAGATTTTTAAAAATATATTAAAATTGGAAAAACCTGAAATAATCTGAATACTAAAGATAAATAAATAACACGTTTGTATGAAATGTTTCGAATGTGTCCACAAAATAGAGGAAAAAGTAAAAAAAAAAAGTGAAGTTTAAACCGTGTTTGCATTTTTTCCCTACTTACAGATCTTCTTTCAGATTGGTTGGTTGGTCTGTGAACTATGATCTTTCCCTGGGGTGCTTAAGGAGCACCTCCAGTGTTGTGTTTGATGTGGGCTTCATTTCGTTGTCATGCTGGAAGACGAATCCCCTGTATTTAAAGTCTCTGAAGGACCTATATTGTTTCTGGGCTTCGTTAATCACCCCCTCGGCCCAAATCAGTCTTCCACTTTCTGCTGCAGCCGCATGGTTGTCCTTCTGCTAGGATCTCTGAAGCGAACGTCAAGTTCTTCATTACCCTTGCAAATAGTCCATCCTACCCAGGTCCTGAGAGGGATAGGATAGCTTGGTCTAGGACATTAAAGGGGACTTGTAGACTCTTCCCCAGATCTGTACATCAATACAGTTGTGAAGATCTGCCCAGAGTTGCTTAGACTTCATAGCTTAACTCTTGCTCTGCACTGTAGGACCTTCAGCAGGTGAGCCCCTTCCTAAATCATGTCCTCCAGCCAGGTTCTGGAGACTTCTCAAGAGTGAGCATAGTAAACTAATAAATTAAGTAAATCAGCTTAATTTTGAGAGTGCAAAAAATAGGAATGTTCATGTAAATGAAATTTCAGATTTCTATTTTCAATTTATTGCAAAAGACACTAAAATGGTTGTTGTTTTATTTGTAGTTGAAAAATAAATGACTACAGTAAACCCCCGACATTCGCGGGGGTTACGTTCCAAGAGCACCCGCGAATTGTGAAAAAACACGAATTTGTGATGTGGGAAGAAAAACACCTAAAAATGCCTATTTTTTATGGAGTGAACCCTAAATATGCCCCCAGATATGCTCCCAAAACACTTGAATTTCATTTTAAACTCAGCTTAATACATTTCCCTTAAAGAAAATGTAAAGGTAAACCCGTATCCGAACTGCTGAATCCCGCTGAGCTAGAATGTAAAATACCGATGTTACCCCTATACCCCGTTTTTTGGGTTTTTTTTTTATTGTATAAGCAGGGTAAATACAGTAATACATTTGTTTAATTTACAGTAATAAAAATACCGGGCTTTAAGAAGAACAAAGCAAAAAACACTCAGCAAAACACTCGAGATGTGGGAATGCTGGACTACATCTGCTACAGATGCGTCAAAGGGCAGCAGCCAATCAGCAGTAAGGAGAAATAAATAACGCTCTCGGATTGGCTTCTTTCAAACCTCCTGCCTCTGAGTACAGCTGTATTTCACCATCCCAAGATGCACTTTCTTTGTGTTCTCCCGACAGCACCAAAACATGTATACAGTTATATATGGAAATGTAGCTGAAGTTACGTTAATATTTATGTTACAAAATAAGTAAATTATATTTTTCTTAATAATTTAGCATAAAAATGCATAAAAATGATATATTGCTGCAAAACATAAAAGCAGAGGATATCTGCAGTTACCTTGTTTTTGTTGGGGGTTCTGCAAAAAATTATTAGTTCGGTTCTAAGAATAAAAACCACGAATGACTGAACTCTTAGCAAGGGTTTACCGTACATCTATTTTGACTTAATGTATTAGCTTAATCTATAATCTATCATACATCTGCACACCATCGTACATCCACACACCTTCACACACACCCCATACATCTACACACCTTCACACACCATCACACATCTACACACCTTCACACACACCCCATACATCTACACACCTTCACACACCATCACACATCTACACACCTTCACACACACCCCATACATCTACACACCTTCACACACCATCACACATCTACACACCTTCACACACACC
>JBBPCX010000088.1:29669661-29680755 GCA_037974365.1 Hydrocynus forskahlii | reverse complement strand
ATATACACACACACACACACAAATATATATACACATAAATCTAGATCTAGATCCACTGTGTACATATACACATAATTGTATAGGTTTATATGCACATATACACTTACATACACACACAAATGTATATATTTATAGTATTGGATTATTTGTATAGTGTATTTTTTATACTATACTATTGTGTTGCATAGCGTTTGTTCTATTGTTTTTGCTGATCATAACTTTGTTCTGTCCACTTTCTGCCGTAGCAATGCAAATTTCCCACTTGTGGAAATAATAAAGGTTTATCTTATCTTATCGTATCTTACTTATTACTTGATTATTACAGTTCTTTATTACTTCAGTTTATTTTATTTTTCACCTTATAAATAAATATGTTTTACATAAGGTTCCATAACATTCAATTCCCCATTTAGGTCATTTAGGACAGAGCAAAATTTCTCACTATGTAGAATCATTAAAGCCATACATCAGGAATGTACCTGACCTCTTCCACTATTGGACAGACTTGATATTAGGCTTAAATGATCAGGCTTACTTAGAAATTCTGCTGTTCAGTATATCCCCTTTACCTCTTTTCTGAAATGTGTGCGTGCGTGCATGTGTGTGTGTGCCTTTGCATAGTCACGCTGTGACACATTTGCATTCTTAAACTGGCAGGAATCATGCAAGAGACACTTTCCTTATTTAGTCAATACCTCCTTTCCTTATTTAGTCAGTGCTGTGAGCTTACCTGTCAGTATGTAAATGAGTGCTGGGGGGCGCGGTGCTGTTGTGGGCTGTAATGCTTTTGATCAATCACGCTGGAACCTGCCCAAACCCTGTCTTTGGTGCCTTATAGGGGCTTGTAGTTGCTGTGTGCCTGCACCTAAAAGGCATAATTGAGGTCCATTTTATCTTCCTGACATACCAATGCCATGATTATTTAACCTTCCCACCAGGGTATTTAAGCTGTTGTTTTTAATTAAGCCTAGATCTGTTTTATGTGGACAATCCCCACGCCTGTAACCAAAACTAGCAGGCTTAATCTGTGCCTAAGGCTCTGTTTCTTTGAATGTGGTGGGAGGGGGCAGCAAGGAGGGTCCAAACTGAAATGCATGTGTTGGCTTCATTGTGTGCCAATGAGAAAGAGTATCAGGTCAGAGGAGCTGGGAGATGAAGAGGGACAGACACAGAGAATGAATCCCACTCTCGGTCGGATTTCCGCTTTGACGAGTCACGTGACGCTGGCATTCCAATGCACTGTGCCATGTGACTCACCCAGAGATATCCATATTAGGTCAGCCGGCTGAACGGCTCTTAAAGGGACAGGCCTGCCCAACACAAAAGTGGCCCTGTGACCAAAACCCTGCACGTTTCACTTCCAGGTGCACAGCCACGAGAGGCCTTACTCAGGGTGCCTATACATGACAAAGAGGGTGTTTTTGGAAGTGCGTGTGTGTGCGTGTGTGTGTGTTTGTGTATATGCGTGTGTATGTGTGTGAGCCAGGCACTAGGGTGCAGAGGCCATTAGGCTGTCATTGCGTGTAATGTACCGTCATACCATCAGAACAAAACCTTCATAACATTCATCACAATCAAAACTATTAATGTAAGCTCATGTACAGAGATTTTATCCAAGTGATTTTAAACCATTTTTATTAACGATATGCTCTCACAGTATATGGGCAAGCTGGAAAAATCTCTGACACTGACAACACATTGATGAAACTGTACACCAGACTGCAAGCAGTTCTCAGGACTCCATACGGGCCAAACAATGACATCTATTCACTGCAGGCTTTCCGAGGGAGTGGAAGTGCAACTTCCCCTTTCATTTCCAGATTGGTCAACTTCCTTTTTCAGATTTGCTTCGTTGTATGATGACCCGGAGCCTCTGCCTCTTCCTCTCATCTGCTTCTCTGTCTCTCTCTCTCTCTCTCTCTCTCTCTCTCTGAGAAATCCTTATAAGGGCTTTATTAGTGCTTGGCAGCAATGCTGATGTTTTGGTATTGGTAGGTACTAAAGCATGGATCATTGTCGCTTGCTGGGTCATTCCTGAAAGAGCAGGTCAAAATACATCAAAGTTAATCGCAGGTTTCGTCTCAAACCCTTGCTTTTGTGTGGTTAATGTTTTGATACTGTGAACATTTTTTGTTCTAGTGTAATTTTAAGATCAGAAAGAAAAAAAACAGTCCAGTAAATCCTCTGTCTGTCTTTGTCTGTAATAAAGTGTGCTGATACTACAGTAAATTCCTCCAACACTTACCTCCATAACAGGAAAGGCCATGAAACCACCATCCAAGACCAAATTCCGGAATGCTTATCATACTTGAGAACACCCCCCCACACGCACACACAGACTAAAGAAGGCAAATGCACAAACTCCTATCTCCAACCTTGGCTGACGTAGTCATCTGAGTGATTTCATAACAAGGCCATGAGCAGTGACTGAGTCAGTGATTTCTGGGACTAGAGCAATCATTACAACTGAGATACCCTTACTAGGTACGAATCTAACTTTCTTTTCAAGTGTGTGAGTCACAGAATCACTTGGAATGCCTTCTTGGACGGATGTAGCTAAACATACAATATAAAAAGCTCTCCGGTTTGACAAAGAATGTTCTTGACCTTTACATTTCGGTTTTCTTTTCTTTTTGCTCGTCTTGACGTTATTTTAAAGGACCTATATAATGGAAGGATTTTTTTTCACACTTGTCTTTTAAATAAATCTGTTAATGTGTTATATCCAAAAAAACGGTGAAAACACTATTAAAGTTTCAAAATGTACCGTTTGCTCCACAGTCCATAGATGGAAGCAAAGCTGCTTTGAATTCTCTGCTGTGTGATGAAAACCATTACTATTAGGGGTCTGCAGATCTGCAGATCGACAGGTGAATGTTCCCTGCTCCCAACATGGTGTGCAAAATAAAATACAGGCTTGTGCACCCAACAAGTGTTTATGGCTAACAAGGAGCCACTGGCGATTCAGTCATGTGTGCAGAATGGATACATTGTCCACTGTTTGGGTGTAGAAACTGGTAGTATTGGGCTGGTATTGGTATCAGCCGGTAATCAGGGTTAGGGTATAAGTGTTGGTATCGGACATGAAAAAGTAGTATCATGCCACCCCTAGTATCTACCTCAGGTTAGAGCAGCGTAGCCTCGATGTTAGCAGATGTTATTAGCTCGATCTGCTTATTTTAAATACAGGGCAGTCAATCAGGCACAGTAAAGAAAAACAGCCTGTATTGTATCCCTAGGGGACCAAGAAAGGTAAACGGAGATGTAAAAATAAATGACTGCCTAAAGGTATTTTCTTGGGAAAAATGTAATACAATGCATGAAAAAATGTTAGGTACAGGCCTTTTAAGGACCGGAAAACTTTCTTTACATATTTCCATCCGACCCAAGTAGGTTGGCCTTCATCTGAAAAGATTCCACTTGGAACAACAAAAGCTTTTGTTTAATCTAAAAATGCTCTGTCTGAAGTTATTTTCATAGTCAGGCAAACACTTAAATAACCAAACGCCACACATTCCAGTGTATGGATTCATTAGCAGTTGCGGGAGGGCCTCCAGAAAATCCTGAGAAAACAGCATTAGGGACGTTAATGTTTTTAAATGCATGTAGGTTTGTTTGTATTGCATTTTTTAATGGTATGTGTGTTCTACTTGTTAAATTTAATAGATTCAGATTACTGTTTCATTCAATATCTGCTGTTACTAGGCATCTGAGGATACCCACTGGGTACATATATAAACATATACAAAAAATTAGTTTATCATACATATGCAGATACATTACAACCACTGATACTTTTTTATATTTTGGGTTTTAAACAATGGGAACATATTTATGATAACACATGACTTTTTTTGACTGATGCTAAAGTAAGACACTGGTATTATTAAAAACTAATAGAAGAAGCCTTTTAAAAGCCTAGGACTTATAATAACGCTTGGGAATTAGGTAAATGGGTTTAAAACATATCATATCCAAAAAAGCAATTTTACAGGAACTTTCAAAGTCGATGTAAAAAGAATTTGGATGATTTCTACCGGTCCATTCATCATGACATTTTAAACAGACCAGTGCATATTTTCAAAATATGTATGGAGCACTTCTTGGAGTCAGTTGCTGGGCAGTATTCTGGTCATGCTCGAGCATGGTCACTTATCTGTGCAATTTATCATGCCTCAGACGCTGAACCTTTGCAGTTTATAATTTAAACATTCCACACATAGCACTGCCATCAGGCCTAGTGTGGTCTTCAAGCTAAAATTGTTTTAAAAAGGTGATTTTTAGTCTGCATATAGGTTGCAATTGTTGCTTTCTTTTACCTCTTTGGAACATGCTTACTCTTTTGTATCTTTAAAGTAATCTGCCTGTTAAGAACCTTACCAGGAGCCCACAGTGCTGTGGCTCAGGCTGCTGATGAGCAGGTCTGATTGGCTGCATGGGTGTCAGGTGACCAGCCTAGGGGCACGGATTGTTTTGACTAGCATCTGCTTCTCGAAAATCCTATTTATCACAAGCGCACAAATTCAGGGATCAGTTATTACATCTCATATCAGTAGTATTTGTTAAGATTAACATCTCTACCCACTAAACAGACACTACCCTTACAAGTAAAATTCACAATATTTTGATGGGCATCCTAATGTGCTTTTTGCACAAAAAGAGGTCTGAATTTTAAATTTGCCAACAATATATCACTACTTTCTCAGCAGTTCATGACATATGTGATACCTTTGAAAACTAATAACAAACATTTTGCATGAAAACCCCAGAAACCAGTAGTTATTAATCTTTTGGACAGTTTTTTTTTTCACAAGAGCACAACTAGAGGGTATTTTCCCTAGAATTTTCTTTCTCTAAATTCAGGTGTCCTAACTCAGGCTGGCAACAGCCTGCTTTATAAACTTGCACATTGATGAGATCCATATGGACGAAAATATCGACCCAAAGACATCTAGACCTTCCACTCTGAGCTTCTACAACAATGAACAAGCACTTCGCACCACAAGGAACACTTGTAATAAATGTCCAACTGTAATAAAATGTAACTGTCCACTCGCTGCACAGCCAAATGCAACATCCAATGATTTTATTAATATGTTCATGTGTCTTTGCTGGATTTAAATGAACACTAGGCTTCATTCAACACTGTGCAATGTAAACAAACAGCAGCCTATTTCACCTTGTGGCAGAAATAGGGAGGAACTGAGCTCCTGTTTCCATAATAACTGCACATTTCATCTGCAGTATTTAAAAGACATTCCCATTCCAGTAAATAATCATTGCTCCGGTGCATATAATGGCATTGCAGGATACCCATCAGTACAGACTATAAAGATTCAAGTGTAAAGTGACACAGTGTGAACACCTTCCTCTGCATTTAACCCATTCACCAAGTAGCAGTGGGCAGCCAGGAACGAAGTGCCTGGTGATAACATGCAGATAACATACCTTGTTCAAGCGGTCCTGGGATTCAAACCAACGACCTTCTGATCGCAGGGCCAACTCCCTACCCAGCAGGCCACCAGCTGCCCCAAGCACCCTTTTATCCTGACATATTAGTGTGTGGAGAGGGATCTTATTAAGGTAACAGCCAAATATTAGAAATGTATTAGTTTATATTAGAAGACCAGTCCTGTATGTGACTGCAGAGCTGCCACTCCCACACATTCAATCCCGGTCTGACCCATATCAGCGACAACAGCAGCCACAGAGCCTTCCTATTGAACCCTGGTGGGCTTGAAAAGCCCTGCAAATCTCAAAATGACCTGAAAGAGCTTCACTGCATGTTATCTGTGCATGTTTTATGGTCTGTTTTGAAGGGATGAGTCGTTTGACTTCCTTCCCAAATTGACGATCCTTCAGCTCCCTCCTAAGTTGCTCTACGGATCGCAGCTTGGTTGGTTATGAGGGTTTAAAAGGCTACCATGACGATAAAAATGAGAAATATCATTCCATTCAGTGAGTAAAACAGGAAACAACGTATCTTTTTTAACATATTTTTGGTGTGGCATGGCAGATTACACAACTGTGTGACTCTCAGAACAGCCACAGTCCTCCGTATACTGCATTTATCCCAATGTTTAGATTAAATGTCTACAATATTCGTATTTGCAGCGAAATGGATGAGCCGGTCGTCTGATAAACTGTGAGTTTGCTACAGCTCCCTCACTCCGCTCCATCTCACAACTTGAATTTCAAGCAATGAGCTCGAGACACGCCAACTGGGTGACGGTTAGCCAATCAGATCACTCGATGCCGAAACTTTACCTTATATGGAAGGAGCCGACCACCGCGCCGGGTATAAAACATTCAGCCCTCGCGACACAGCTACTTTGAGTTTTCGGTGCACACAGAGAGGAACGCTTATCGCTCATCTGTCCCCTGTAAAACCTTTAAATTCACAGGTAAGATAAAGCTTCCTGCATGCATTTCTAGTTTTAATTATTATCAGTGCGTCTCATGCTAAAATTAATTATTTTCTAAAACGGGAACCTTTTGTATGTTTATGCACTGCCGGGTGAATAAACCGAAGTTTGAATGAAATTGTCGGTTTTGCTTGAATAAAAAGTGTTCCTTCGTTGGCTAGTTGTTAAAATTAGCTGAAACTGACAATTTGTCTTGTAAGTTGCTTCATTCTTATTAGTCTGGACGTTTGTAACGAGGCTAATGGTTGGGTAAGCTAAAGGTACCGAGTCTCTGCAGCTCCAGGTGCTAGCAGCTAGCCTGTGGTCCTGCAGTAATGAATCTAAATTTTCAGGGTTTTTTTTTCTCTTTTGTACCTTCAGGTGTTTTAAAGTCTGTTTTTTTTTGCCGGTCGGTGTAGCTAGCCCTCCTCAATCCTGAGAGATGCTGGTTCAGGGGTGGGTGTGGCCACACCTGCTCCAGACACACACACCTCTGGGGCATCTCTTTCTTTATGAAAAAAAAGTCATAATCGTTGTGAGAGTTGACCTTAATTTTAGCTCCTTATTCAGGGAGAAATCCGAAGTGGACAGACTGGTGAAGCCCTCAGGAGATGCTCATTTGCACCTATGCCTGAATTGCAAAGGCAAAACCAACATCTGCTTTGTGCTGTATTTTATGGGGTCTGTTAAATCTGATTTTTACAGATGGCTGAAGTGGAAAGGGAAGGAAATCCTCAGTAGGGTGTACAATTCGAAGAGGTGCATATGCATATTGGGGTAAATGTGTAGTGGACCGGCTGGTGGAGCCCCTCAGCAGTCTGTGGGCACGGGGAGTGGGGTGGTGGTCTCCTCAGCAGGCTGTTCCAATGGGGAGTGGGCTGGTAGAGTCCCTCAGCAGGTTGGTGGGATGGGGGGTGGACTGGTGGGACTGGGAGTGGGCTGGAGGGTACTCTCAGCAGGCTGTTGGGACGAGGAGTGGGCTGGTGGTCTCAGCAGGCTGGTGGGACGGGGAGTGGTCCGGGTGGTGCTGGTCTCAGTCTGACTCGGCCCTGCCGAGCCGGTCGAACTTATTGCCTTATAAGGCAATAGTGAGTCTGCCCAGTCACTTCCTTTGTCTCAGCTCTCTGGACTGAGGCTGTGCGCCACCTGCTGGGGACTAGAGACATGACTTCATCTAAACTAGATACGAACCTAACTCTGCAGAGCTTTAAGTCGATTTTCTCTCACCCCCCACCCCCCCCTTTCTGACTCTCTTTATCCACAGCCATGGATGAGGAAATCGCCGCGCTGGTTGTTGACAATGGCTCTGGAATGTGCAAAGCTGGTTTCGCTGGAGATGATGCTCCTCGTGCCGTCTTCCCATCCATTGTCGGCCGACCCAGGCATCAGGTATGTTTTACATGTGTTTTCTTTTCCTTTTCTGTTTGATGGATTTAATAGACTTTGATTCTCTGTTCATAGAGTGAACTAAAGAATACCTCAGTAGCTCATGCAAAATGTGATTCTTGTAGGGAGTGATGGTTGGCATGGGACAGAAGGATTCCTATGTGGGAGATGAGGCTCAGAGCAAGAGAGGTATCCTTACCCTGAAATACCCCATTGAACATGGTATCGTCACCAACTGGGATGACATGGAGAAGATCTGGCACCACACCTTCTACAATGAGCTGCGTGTTGCCCCTGAGGAGCACCCAGTCCTCCTCACAGAGGCTCCCCTCAACCCCAAGGCCAACAGGGAAAAGATGACACAGGTATACTTGCTTTGCACATAGTTGTTGTACAGACTTTCCTTTCCTTTCTGTTCATATTTTCATTTCTTGATCTTCTTTCTCAGGCTTTCCATCTTTTGACCTGATCTTTTTCTCCTCCTGTTTGGAGGTCACAGGTTCATTTCCACCCTTTCTGTTTGAACTTGACTAATGCATGGGTTTGCCTTCGTTCCTAGTACTGCCTTGACTAGACATTAGAATGCACAATGTTTGTTTTGACTAATGGTCCTTGAGGTTTGGTTTCTATAACCAAAAAACAAACTTGAATTTAAGTGTTTTTCCCAAGCATTTAAAAGTTTGAGCACCTTTTTGTGGCTTAACTTAAATATTTTTCCCTCTCACAGATCATGTTCGAGACCTTCAACACACCTGCCATGTATGTTGCCATCCAGGCTGTGCTGTCCCTTTACGCCTCTGGTCGTACTACAGGTATTGTGATGGATTCTGGTGATGGTGTCACCCACACAGTGCCCATCTATGAGGGTTACGCTCTCCCCCATGCTATCCTCCGTCTGGATCTGGCTGGACGTGATCTGACTGACTACCTGATGAAGATCCTGACAGAGCGTGGCTACAGCTTCACTACCACAGCTGAAAGGGAAATTGTGCGTGACATCAAGGAGAAGCTGTGCTACGTGGCTCTGGACTTCGAGCAGGAGATGGGTACTGCTGCCTCTTCATCCTCTCTGGAGAAGAGCTATGAGCTGCCTGACGGTCAGGTCATCACCATTGGCAACGAGCGTTTCCGCTGCCCAGAGTCTCTCTTCCAACCTTCCTTCTTGGGTGAGTCTCTTGCCATCTAGTTGAATCCACATTTAATTTTGGCTACAACTGAAAACATATCCACAATTAATAAATAAACACACTTGTGTGTGTTCTGCTTCTCAGGAATGGAGTCCTGTGGTATCCATGAGACTACCTTCAACTCCATCATGAAGTGTGATGTCGACATCCGTAAGGACCTGTATGCTAACACAGTGCTGTCTGGTGGTACTACCATGTACCCTGGCATTGCTGACCGTATGCAGAAGGAAATCACCTCCCTTGCACCCTCCACCATGAAGATCAAGGTAATTTAACACAAGAGTGGTAAGACATGAACTTTGTGTAGATCTCAGTGGATCTAACTCCTTTTTTCCTTTCAGATCATTGCTCCTCCTGAGCGTAAGTACTCTGTATGGATCGGTGGCTCCATCCTGGCCTCCCTCTCCACCTTCCAGCAGATGTGGATCAGCAAGCAGGAGTACGATGAGTCTGGCCCCTCCATTGTCCACAGGAAGTGCTTCTAAATGGGACTCTTAACCACTTCAGCCAGCCATGTGGCCAGCTGATCTAAAAAGAATGACCAACCTTCCCCTCTCAGTCAAGACAACATGGGCATGGCTTCTGCTCCGTATGGCGCGCTGCCTCGGGACGAGCAAACTGGAATGGGGGGTGGTGTCTTACGGGGGAGGAGCTTTCCCCAAGAGGACTCAATGTACAATTCTTCTTTGTCATTCCAAATAGCGTCATGTTTTAATACTGCATCCACCATTTCACCCATGTCGACTTGGGAACACATGACCTTGTTAGTGTTGCTTATGTAAATTAAGTACTCTATTACAATGTCTGGTTTTGTTTTTGTACTTCAGCCTTAAACTGTCCAGTTCTGTTTGTTATGCAATGGAAGGGAAAAGCTTTACCCATTGAGTGAAGATGTTGCAGGTGAACTTCCCTGAGGTTTTGTGGGTATGGGGACCATCCATGGCTTGTGAGCCAGGGAGTCTCTACACTGACATGTAAATCCAATAAAATGTGCACATGTAAAACTCAATTACTGAGTACTTTCTTTTTTCCCTCGGTGTATTTAACAATCTTAAGAACAGATGTAGTTATTTAAATGTGTAAGTTCCGTATACTGTGGTGCAAACAATCTCTTTTGGGGGGGATGGGGTGAGCATGACATGAATTTAAGAAAATGAGTGGTGTGGCTGTTATTGGTATGCATCAAAACAATGCATTTAAATTGAAGTAAAAGAATTACACAACTTTTGCTTCCAATTCTGTCAATGGCTCTAAAACCAGGTCTGGGAGTACTGGTAGCCCATAAAACATTGTGTGTGGAGTAAGGAAACGTCAGATCAGGCTTGAGAACCCCATCTTTAGTACAGAGGTTCTCAGTGTGGACTCTGAATTGCCCTCCATATTTTAATGAGGGGGGAAAGACTTGTTAATTTGTACCAGGTCCATTGTGAGCATGAACACTGAAATGTGCAAAGCAGGGGGGTTCCAGGACCAGGGGTGAGAACCACTGGTTTAGAACATGGTCAGCAGCTTTATTATGGCACCTGACCAAGTGCTGAATGGGACGGAGTTCACAATGCCAAACCACCAGTGAAGGCAATTTTTTTGTTTCCTGTTGCATTATTGCCAGTTGTCAGTGCTGACTGTACACCAGGTATAGTCTCTCTGTTAAGCAATTTGAAAGAAAATTAAATGCTGGGGGACTGCTCTGGATCATCACATGTACAGCAGAGCTTCTCCAGGACCACCCCTGAGAACCATGGCCCCAAATCTCACACAAGGGGATAATTGGTTAAATAACTTGAACTGTTCCAAAATAAGTAAAGAGAAAAAGGAACTGGGTGAGCTTTTCTTTTTGGTGCACTTCTGACATACTACTATAAACTACTGGTGAGAGAAGGAGTGTTACAAATGGCAACAGCCCCCTCTACTTTTCCTACCTTCAGTTTGTTTATTTTAGAACACTAAATGATAAACAGGCTTATAAATATTAATGTTATGATTTGTTATAAATCCTAATATAATTGCTTTAGTATTTAATCATGTCATATCGAATAAAATATATCTCTCTCTCTCTCTCTCTCTCTATATATATATATATAATATATATATATATATATATATATATATATATATGC
>JBBPCX010000088.1:29644438-29664507 GCA_037974365.1 Hydrocynus forskahlii | reverse complement strand
ATATATATATATATATATGCAGTGACGTTATGATATACACAGCCTATCACTTTTTTCTCTCTTTCATAACTAACCTCACTGCAAAAGGGCAGTGAATGAGAGAAAAAAGTAAAGGGCTGTGTCCAAAACCACACTCCTCTAGTGCAGCACGTTGTGCGCCATGTTTTGCACGCTTCTCAGTGCGGCAGTTCTCGGATTGGGACTCGCGGAAGCCGGTCCGTCTGTAAAACAGTTCCTGCACCTTCAGAGGCGCTGTTTGCCGTTTTCTTAATAATATCCTGAGGATCTGGTATGGAGTTATATGTATATTTTCCTGAGATGGTGCTGGTGTGAAGGTGGAGGTGGAGATGGAGATGGAGGTGAAAGTGGAGATGGAGGATCAGACCGGACCGGTACGATCACAGGAGCTCGCAGCAGGCTCCAGCTAGACACACCGGCTAGGCTAAGTAGCTGGCTAGTGAATTCACACGCACGTTTATGAAGAATTTGTTTTGCACGTGTTTCACATCTGAGTAGTCTTTCAGAAGCAGATACACGTATTTTTGGTGATAGCCTCTCATGTTATTTTGAAATTTCACATTATCGTATTGGGAAGCAGGGCAGTAGGCTAATATCACAAACATGGAGAAGGGCTGCCTGGATTCATGTCAGAGACTGTATGTCAACATTTCAGACAACTGTAAAGGAAAAGCGCACACACACACACAATCTAGTTAGTAATCTTACGAAACTTAATAAGCCGAAACCTGCAGCAGGCTATGTTTGCCTGGTTTTTGCATCTGCAGGTAAATGATATATAATGGATATATAATGAAATATGATGGATATAATGGATATATAATGAAATCTGTCCCCCAGGGTCTGAGCTCTCCTATCGCGCACCAAAATGTGGTTATGGAGGTGTGTCGTGGGGAGTGTTTCGGAAGGTTGTTCTCATTGTAAAGTTCTTGCGTTAATGATATAAACCCGTCTTTATTGAAGACTCAGTGACAGATGTTGGAATTTAATTAGCTGTGATAGGGAGGGCCAGTTTAGTACTACTGAAACACACCCAGTGTAAACCTGGCAACTGGGAGATGTCAAGTTTGAGTAAGGATATGAGCCAAACTGCCCAAACTATGCTTTCTTTGTCACATATAGACACATACAGGGACTGACTGAACAAGGAGATGGATTCATATGCGAGAGTTGCTATATTTCAGCAAGTAGACAACATGTAATAGAAATCAGGAGCTCTGCTGTCCTGATACATATATTAACCCCTTAGGTCCACTGCAAAACCTTTGGGCCATAGGAGAATTGCATTAAATTATTTTTTTTTTTTTGTGTAAACCCCTCCCTCTAAGTCTTGCATGCTTGTTCTCCTTCCAATGCCAGGCCCAGTGCTGCTCCGACACAGACCTCCAGCCCCATGTCACCATCTCTGACTTCTCAGACGAGATCTTGCTGAATATCCTGAGGTACATCCCGAGCCACGACTTGGTGCTGAACGTGAGCCGAGTGTGCAGGAAGCTTCGGACGCTGTGTCTGGATAAGAGCCTGACATCCTGCATAAACCTGCACAAAGAGTACACGGTGAGACCTCCGATTAGTGATCGGATTTGTTCAGAGCTGTTACGCTCCTGTTTCAGGATGCAAACAACGTTCAAGACTACACAAAATATGTAAAGTACTATAAGTGCTCCGGCAGTGTGTTGCTTTTCCAACTACAGTGATTTGATTATATTTGCCTTAAGCCTCAAATAACCTTGAATGGCCCCCTGTAGATGTGGATGAAGGTGAAGTTTATATTTGGGTAACAATTTTCACACTATTAAAAATATGTAATGTGTAACCCCACATTACTTGTGGTTGCCCAAATACTGACGTACCAAGACTACCCAGGTACTTGGGTTTGAAAGAGCTTGCTTTTATGAAGGTTTTTAGTTCAGCACCGTTGGTTTGTTTCTCTGTTCAGGTACAGCTGATTCAAAGTTTACTGTAACTTAAACCACTTTTGCCTAGATTTGTCTGTTTTTTCACTAGTGAGTGAAATGAAACAAGAAGACAAGGTGTCATAACACTGGATTTTCTTTTCCTCGCAGGCGACTGATGAGGCCGTCAGACACCTCTTGAAAGAACTGTCCAGCAACATCCAGGTTCTGAATGCAAGTGGTTGCTACTGGCTGGCCGGTTCCATGCTGGACCAGGTCAGCCGTTGCAAGAGCATGGTTCAGCTGGACCTGTCGGGCTGCCGCGTGACTTCGGCACGCCTGTCCCGTTTGCTGAGCTCTCTGCAGTGCCTGCGCTCGCTGGCCCTGGACATAGGTGCTGGGTTTGACCTCCAACAGCTGAGTACTGAGGGTAAGGCGGCTCTGGCACGGCTGCAGGATCTGAAGCAAACACTGTTAACTCCCTCGTACGGCGTGGTGCCGTGCTGCAGTGCATTACGGAGCCTGCGCCTTTACCTGGAGGCGAGCGAGAGCCTGCAGGAGCCTGGAGGCTGTGCTCAACTGATGGTAGGCCAGAGCAGTGTGCCGCATTATCAGAACCTGAGTTGGTTTTCTGCCCGTTTGGCACCGGGTGAGGTCAACCGCACACTGCTGGCTCTCTACTTAGCCGTCTTCAGTATGCGTGTACCAGAGGGCCTCACCGGGTTGGTCCTCTTCGTGCCTGGCCTCGCCCCTTATCGCCCTGTCGCGGTGACAGCACTAACGGAGAGCATGGCTTCGTCCGCAGGTACCATGATTCGTGCCCTTCAGCTTCCACGGGCATGGCTGGATGGCGCGGTGTTGGGGCGTGTCCTGGCGCACGGATGCCCCGCCTACCTGAACGTGTCGCGCTGTTCAGCTCCAGGGTTCAACCCTCTGCACGTGTTGCTGGCTGCAAGCCGAGACCTCTCGGCCCTTCGCAGTCTAAACCTGCGAGGCTGTGGTCGAGGATCGCTACCAGAAAACTGCAGCAAAGGGGAGGAGGAGATGGACGTAGAGAGTGTCAAAGCACTTATCGAGACCTGCCCCCGTCTCACACACCTCAACCTGTCCGCCACACACTACCATCACAGTGCTCCAGCCGGGCAGGACGGGCACCTGTGTGGGGCTTTGGGGCGCCTCGCTCACCTGCGATCGCTGGCGCTCCCTGTGTGCGCCCTGGCACAGCGGCCACCAGCGCTAGCGAACACGACAGACTCGGGTACGGGCCTTTCCTCAGGGTCGCTGCTCCTCGGGCTGAAAAAGGCCCGCCGGATCGGTGTGCCTACATACCAGCCAGAGGTCATGGGGGGTCAGGGGGAAGAGCGGGAGGAAGCAGCTGCATCCTGTGTCCGGCCGCTGCTGAAAGGCTGCCCCCACTTGGTGGAGCTGGAGCTCATCGGCGCTGGCTTTTTGTCAGCCATGCCGCGGAATGAGCCAGCCATCCGCAAGGACCCCGCTGCCTGCCCCTGGGCCTGCCAGGTAAGTTCAGACTATATTACTATTCATTACTATTACAAATTCTGCTACTTATTTTAAAAAATCTGGATCATTCCATAATTCATTTGTAAACAAAATCATTCGGTGTTTTACTGCAAAATGGTTCATTGTAGAGAAATGAAACCACTCTTTACAGTGGTTGTGATAGTTGGCAGGCATTACATTCTAACAACACAAATGTAGCCATTTTATTCACTTTCCAGAACCGCCAGTGGACCTAAATATGTCCTCTGAGCTTTTATATGTAGTGTTGATGGTATTAAAATAGTGGTAGATTTGAATAACTAGGTTTTCCATTTACGTGATACCAGCAGCACTTAGTGGATGAATGCTAGAATGTGCATCCTCCGATATTTCAAATTGAAGAAAAGCTAAAACAAAACGTCACCGGAAAGCTCAAGCTGACACACTGCTAGCATCTTACTGAGTGATGGGAGGAGGGGACCTCCTATCGACCCAGAGGGAGCAAGTCCAAATGTGCTCTCCCAGCCACAGATGTCTATGGTACCACCTGACATCAAACTTCTGTTCAATTTTGCAGAAATTTTGAAAAATCAGTGGTATTTGTACAGAAACTGTGTATCAAAATGTAAACTTTAAAATGACATTTTTGCCATATCATTCACCCCTGGTGGCAGGTCGGGGACAGCCAGCTGGCTGCTTTAGGAAACCTGAGGTTATTACGCAGGCTTACGTTGGCCCACCTACCCGGGATGTTGAAGGGGACTGGACTTCTGCAGCTCGTTCAGGGATGTAAGGACCTTCAGGTGCTCTCACTGGCCAACCTGGGCTCTTTAAAGACTGTGTACTACATGCAGTCCCTGGTGGAGGCGCTCAAGCACTGTACGCAGCTCAGGGAGTTAAGGTGAACGCTCTCACACACGTAGTGTTTGAGTTTGGTGCCTTGCCCTTTACAGACCAGTTCTCAAGCCCTTGATGAGCTATCAACGTTAAGGAACATTATTAATAGCAAATGACTGGATTTTTCAGCTCACACTGGTAACGTCAATTTCCAGTTTTATTTCTACATTTGGTTTGTAAAAATAATAACAATAAGAAGAATTAAATATACATAAAATATACAACTTACATAAAAAAAAAAGACTAACATTTTGTCCAAGCTGACCTGTTCTACAAACCCAACTGTGGCTCAGGACTTGAAGATCGAACTGAACCATGAAGGCTGTGGCCTTTTAGAGCACCTTTATAGATGATTTGTTGTTGTTCAGTCAAGTCTGGGTTTTTTTCACCCTTTTTTAACTGATTAACTCATTATTCATCAAAATAATTGCTAGGTTGTCTTTTACATTGCTTGTGCAGTAGACAGTGACAGACCTGTAGGGCCATGGTTCTCCAAGTTGCTATAATAGTCTCCAAAGGTCCAGAACAGAGTCAGTCCTTTAGATCTCCAGTAGAGGGCAGCAGTGGGTTTCAGAACTGTTCAGTTTATCCTTGATATCAGGATCAATCAAGAGTGAAGAGTGCATTAACAGTGATCAGGTCTGAATTATTGTCTAAAGCCCTTGTTGGACTATGGTCTGTGTTTGACAGTTAATTTTTCACAGATATTTTTTTGCAGAAATGTGTAGTTCTCATTATTTGTAGGCACTGCGTTAGTGCTTTACCATTCTATTTTGTTCTTTTCTGTTCTATTGTTCTATTTATTCTATTCTGTTCTGTCGATTTATTCCATTCCATTCTGCTCTGTTTTATTTTATTCTCTTCTATTCTGCTTTGTGATATTGTTCTGTTCTATTATTTTCATTTTCTGTTTTCTATTTTCTATTCAGTTTTTGAGTAGTTTCATTTTAAGCCTTCTGAAATAATTTTTTTTCTGAGGTGAAACTTCTGTAGAACTCCGAGAGCATCAAAAAACTCACAGTCTACTACACCAGTAACAGTATACAGGCACAGTCTCAGTGTTGCTAGCACCCTGTTCTGATATCTTATGAGATCTGATCACAAGTGTTAGAACCATTTACCAGCATCCTGGCACTTACATGTTTAAATATAGTGACCACTGTTAATCCTATTTCGTGCCAACAGAAAAGATGCTGCACATTTACGATGTCTCTTACTGCATTTATCAGAAAGTGCCGTAAGCATTCATGACCACCTCTGAAGGTGGTTTGGATCACAGTGTGTCTCCAAGATACACTGGACCCTGTTCACGTCTATACTTTCTGTGGCATGAATAAAATATAATTTCTTCATTTTAGTTTCAAACGTTCACAAATTTAATATAAGAAAAAGACAACAAAAAATTAACAAAATAGTTTTTAAAGGATCATCTTAGCGCTGAGAAAGAAAAAAATGAAATATCTTTGTTTTGAAAAGATTCTGAGGTTTTGTGGCTCCCGTGAACCATCATTTCCATGGCTGGTGGTTTTATAAAAAAGCGATGGAATATATAAAAGTGTGTGTGTGTGTGTGTGTGTGTATTGTGTAAATAGTAGATCTGGACACCAGAAAGAAACTAAATTGCAAGGAGTGAATTGTAGTTCTGCATATACTCATGTCTGTACAAGCATGTGGACACTGAACTGTGCAAAAATGGTGCCGCAGTTCAGAACTACGATTAGAATTAATTGCAATAAGATCTCTAACTGTGCATGTGTATGTAATCTGACAGGCTTGAGCAACCATACTTCAACGCCAACGCTGCATTTTTTGAGGCGCTGAGCCACTGTCGCCACCTTCGCCGTCTGTGTCTGGTGTCGCGCCACGGAACCTTCCAGCCTGCTGCGGTGGTGACCTTCATGCAGAGCTGCGCAGATGTCATCATGTGTCACATGTTCATGGGAGGGACTCTAGTGGCTTGCAAAACGCTGCAGAGGACCCTGCTGGACAGGTCAGTGTTATCTAGAGGAACAATTTATAATGTGGTCCTAATCAATTTAAAACATGTTGTAACAATTTATAACATGTTCCTCAGCTCATCTGGAGTGAATTAGCTAAAGATTAAAACATGCAAGGCAGAAACTGGGAACCACATCTAGAAGTAGGAGGAGTGCTCCAGGACTGGGTTTTAAAAGACTAGTTACAAACCATTTTAATGGCAATCCATGTTTGACATAGTAGATAGGTCTCACACTGAAGAACTCACAATTAAAAGATAAGAAAAATCGCACTTTTGATGGCAGTAAATTTATCTAAGAAAACAAAAAACGCATCAGTACTGTTTTTGGTTTCTTGGAGGTTGAATTTGGTTGAAGCATTCATAGATTTCCTTCTGCGTAGCACTGTTATAATTAGCCGTTATTAGAACATTTCTGCCATTTACAGTGCTTCATGTAAACTCTAGAACCAGTAGTGTGTGAAAATGCCAGAAGAGCAGCCGTTTCTGAGATGCTGAAACAACTCTGTCCAAAAACCACAGTCCAAAGACATGTGCGTCCAGTGAATTGGTGATTCTAAATTGACTGTAGGTGTGAGTGTTTGACCAAATGGTGTGTGTATGTGTGCCCTGCGGTGGGGTGGTGCCCCGCCCAGGGTCAGTCCCTGCCTCGTGTCCATTGACCCTGGGATAGGCTCTGGGTACATGCAAAACTAGTGAGGATTAAGCGGTTACAGAAAATGACTGAGAGAGCGAGAGAGGGTTCAAACTGTGATTGTCCCTGAACACTCTGCACTTTCTTGAATGCGACGGATTTTGCCTGCTTTACAGCTGTCACTGCTGAAGACCTGCCTTAGTTTTGGTCAGACTGATCACTCTAAAAACAATAAACAATATTGAACACAGTAATGATATAGGTTTTGCAGCTTTTTCAGCCATCCAAGGCACATAAACCGAATCAAATCTTTCCTGTTGGACAGATTTACGTAAAGCAAAGGTTTCCCCAACTTTTTCTTCACCTGATTTTTTTACAACTTTACTTATTCACTAAAGGTCAAAATTATCCTACTACAATAAGCCTTTACACATTTTACACATCCATAATTGGCTCCAACTGTTGATGAATGAATTTCTGTGAAATTGCTGATTGTACCTGACAGTGAACAGCATTCACCTTCTCTGACCATCTGTTCCTTGCTGCACTAAAGTTCCTCTGCTACTGTCTGAAGAAATGCACAACACATTTTGGGTGAACTGAACAAGCAATCACAATTAACTGTTCAACAGGGAAGAGGGTTGCATTCCCAGAGAGAGAGAGAAACATTTTGTCAGGTTGCATCAGTCTCAATTCGGGTAGTAGACCGCTACAGTACAGTATGAAAAAGGCAATGCCAACACCTTCACATAGTTTGGTAGAACCCAGTATTGTTTGAGGCTGTTGTTGTGTTGAAATGAAATCTTTTCCTCGGATTTCTCCAGAGGAGATTAAATTCCCCACTAATATCTTACATCAATCTGTTCATGTTTCCTTCGATGGCGTATAATGCCCCAGTACTGTTTGCAGAGAAGCAAAAGGGTATTATGATGGTTCCACCACCATACTTCACTGGGTTTGGTGTTCTTGGTATCATAGGTGCTTCTTTCTCCAGACATCACAGGAGTGATTGCTAAAGAGTTCTTTGTTGTTTCATCATGAAAGTATTTTGATCTAAATGGTCATTTGCACATCTGTGGGGGGGTTTTAATGGCAGAAGAGTTTAGCATGGGAAAGAGTTCTTTATTTAGTGTTCTCTGTGTTACTGTCGTTCCTGACGAACTTCTAGTCTTGAAGTGGATTTATGCACTGGGAATATATGAAGAGCTCTTTTCCAAAATGTGATAAACGTCAAAAATAAAAAAGAGCTTGCTATGCCTTTCTGCTGTGTACTGAACCTACTCGCTGTTCCATCAACGTTTCATTTCCTCTCAACCCCCTCGCTGTATTTCCTCTCAACCAATTGGACTTCGGACAGCGCTCTAAACTGTCCAGCATGGCGGCTCCCTGAAGAGAGCAGTTTTGCTCGCTTGTTTGAATTCTCTTTTGAAAATGGTTGTTTTAAAAACTTTTGATGTTTCTGAAGAACAGCTACATGGTGTGTGGTGGGGTCTGTGCACACTGAGCAGGAGGGGGAGGGGCGGGGTCACAAACAGCACACACACTCGGAGAGAAACAGGAGGGTGGGAGATGCAAGAAAGAAAGAATAAGAATATATTTGTTGTCATTGTAGCAGATACAACGAAATTAGGTGCTGTCTTGCGGCGTCAGAGAATTATAAAAAGAAATACTGAATAAAATAAATTAAGATAAAAATAAGATAATAGAAATATATATATATATGTAAACATATATATAAATATAATTTTAAAATGATAAAATAAGAAATGAGGTAGAACAGTCATTCAGCATAAAACCTTATTACATAAAAGACACATTGCATGAGATTGTATCTGTTGTATGAATGTGATTAGGTGTCATTCAACACCCTGATAGCAACAGGGTAGAAACTGCTATTCAGTCTGTTAGTCCTTGTTTTGTTGCTTCTTTATCTTTAGCCTGATGGCAGCAGTTGGAATAAGTCATGAGAGGGGTGTGAGGAGTCTTTTAGGATGTTTTCTGCTTTTCTGAGACAGTGAGAGCTGTACAGTTCATCCAGAGAGGCTAAAGGACAGCCGATGATCTCCTGGGCAGTCTCTACAATCCACTGAAGTGATTTCCCCTGTTGTGCAGCTGGAAAACCACACACACAGACAGTAGCACAGGGTGCTGTCAGTGGAACAGTGATAGAAGGACACCAGCAGGTTTTGGGGGATGCTATTTTTTTGGTTTAATGTCCGTGGTTAAAGAGAGTGGTTTAAGAGCGAGCAGGAGAGAGAAACAGAGAGAGAGAGAACCGTCGCTACAGAGACAACACGTTTCACTGCAAATAGTTAAAAGTTTATAAATATTATACATACAATCAGAGATTCTATCTTTTTGTCAAATTAAGATGGGAATGGTTCTGTATTTAAGACTGAAGTAACTGGCCATGTGTATAAATGAACGTATTTCGAGTTATTTTTTATTTTATTTGGCTGTTTATTACTGCATGTTCTCTTGCCTCAAAAAGAAAGACAAAAAAAGAATGGATTTGTAGTGTTTTGAAAAAAGAACAGAACAAATACAATAAACTTTTCTGGATTTATAATCAACAACATTGTTGTTAGATTTGACCATTATTGTTGAACATGTTATTGCACAGAAAAGTTCATTTTCCTTCATGCCAACTGCTAATTTTCTCTCTCTCTTTGTTTCTGTAAAGTCTGTCTGCTTCCCGCCCAGCTCTCAGCATTGTCGTTTATCCGTTGCTGCATGAGGATCTGCGCCGCGTTATCAGGGAAATGCCTCTCTGCCACCTGGATGAGATCACCCTCTTCAAAAGCCGTGTGGCAGAAGAGCCCACCCTACAGTAAAAGACAGAGACTGAAAGCAGAAATTGCCTTTTGCCGGTGGACCCTGATGTTCCACCAAATATTGTTTACATCTTTTTTTAGTTTCTCTAGTAAATACAGGTATGTGCATTTCTACAGCCTCCAGCCTTCAGCTGAATGGATAATCAGTTGGGTTCAATCAATATTTTTGTCTCATATGTGGGAGCCAGTTCAATCAAACTACATGCCAGCTTGGAAACTGAAGTGTGCCAAAATCAGACATGCATTAAAAGTATCTTAAACGTGTTCTTTATTTTGCTTGTTGTTTCGAGTGGCATTATTGAATTGTTTAAAAATGGTTTATAGTGTCTCAAAACTTATACATGCTAAAGACATATTACACCAGAAAACAGGAGCAACAAGCGGTCACAAGTTCACCCACAAAGACAAACACTGCAGCTGCATCAGTACTTTCACCTCAGAAATTTCACACAACTGAAGCTACATCTGTTACCCAATCTACCCAATCTACAGTCTTTAAAGAAAAGTCAGTCCACTCAACAGCCATCCTGATAATGCACCTGGACAATCATTTCCAGTCTGTCTGAAGGGGGAGACCTATCAATCAGGTTTGATTCACAGCCCTGTGGCCGGGATACAACTGTGTGGACCCGTCTTGGGCTAGTCACCAGTACAAGGTGTTGACCTGCCTTTCACCCTGTGAGCACTAGGGTAGGCTTCAGCACCTCTTGTGACCCCAAGTTAGGCTAAGCACTTCGATAAGTCACCATCTAACAGGTTTTAAACATCACTGGACCTCCTAAAAGTCTGGAGTGCAAAGTAGTCCACAGAGGTTATGATGCTTTATGTATTAAAAGGAAATCGGTGTATAAGCACACTATCACTATGGACATGCATAGGGGAAATAATAGGGGCTAAAACAGAACCTTGAGGTTCACCATTTGCCAGAGTGGTCAAAAGTGGTTCTGGAGGGTATTGGTGTTTTGTGTCCTGTAGTCATCCAAGCCACCTCCTTTGGCCACCTTAGTAGCAGGTTTAAATGTCATTGAACTGCCTGCACCTCTAGAGTGCAAAGTCAACCTCATTCCCCATGAAAAAAACAAATGGAGTTTCTGAATGTCTTTGAGGAATCTTTTTCTAAAGCACGTGACATTTGTCACTGTTGTCATCTGCAATTATGTCCAGCCCACTTTTCCCCTTTTTGTAGCTGCTACATAGCTGTATGCTGTTTTGAAATACTACTGAACCTCCAGACCTGATCAGTCTACCCTGTTGTTAGCAGGTGTCATTGTCCAGGTGTTCCATTTGCACAATGGTGCGACTCAGAACTAGAATATTTGAATTATACTAGAATATTTGAATTAAGTCGAATCATATACAATGCCCAAAAAATTAAAGGAACACTTTGAGAACACATCAGATCTCAGAAAGGCAAAAAGCATGCTGGATGTCTATGCTGATGTGGACAGGTTAATGTGTTAGGAACGAAACGATGCCACATTCTTTGATAGAAATGAAAACTATCAACCTACAGAGGGCTGGATTCAACCACCCCAAAAATCTAAGTAAAAAAAAAATTACACGTCAGGCTATTTTCCTGGCCCCCATGTGCTTGTTTGCAGGCCTGGCGACGTCGGGGCGTGCTCCTAATGAGATGATGGATGGTGTCATGGGGGATCTCCTCCTAGATCTGGACCAGGGGGTCACTGAGCTCCTGGACAGTCTGAGGTGCAATCAGGCGGAGTTAGACCGAAACATGTCCCAGGAGTGTTCTACTTAGGTCAGGTGAGCGTGGGGGCTGGTCAATGCTGTCAATTCCAGATACTGCCTGCATACTCTTGCCACATGAGGTCGGGCATTGTGGTGCACCATGAGGAACCCAGGAACCACTGCACCAGCGTAGGGTCTGACAATGGGTCCAAGGATTTCATTCCAATACCTAAGGGCAGTCAGGGTGCCTTTGTCTAGCCTGTAGAGGTCTGTGTGTCCATGAGTATGCCTCCCCAGACCATCACTGACCCACCACTGAAACTGTGATGCTGAACGATGTTACAGACAGCACAGCATTCACTGCTTCTCCAGATCCTTTCACATCTAGATCCTTTCACATGTGTCACATGCACTCAGGTTGAAACTGCTCACATCTGTGAAAAGCCCGGGGCGCCTGTGGCGGACCTGCCAATTGTGGTGCATGCCAGTGGTGCCAGGCAGTGAGCACAGGGCCCACGAGAGGACACTGGGCTCTCAGGCCACCCTCATGAAGTCCGTTTCTGATTGTTTGGTGGTCCTGCTGATCACTCTCAGCAACAGTCCACTGGGGGACCATTTTAAATGGTGGGGAGCATACCCAAACATTATTTCGCAGCTCAACACTTGATATAAACACAATCAGATTTGACAGTTTTCACAGTTGGATCTGTTTGTTTCCATTTTCTTTTAGAAGCTCAAGTCCCGCATCACGTCAAGCTCTTCCTGATCATCATCATGATCCACCTCACCCTGGTTATGCTGCTGCTGCTGGTTCTTTCTGGAGGTTTCAGTGAAGTTGTGAATGATTTCACCCAGACGTGTGTTGATTTCTTTGCTAATCCAGGAGGCACTGTCTCCTCCAACTGTATTTGCAGGAAATAATTACAAACAAATCTGCCAGGTTCAGGGTAACGCATATGAATATGCGACACTTTATGACACAAACAACAGGATCCCCGTGCACTTGGCATATGAGTTTGTAGGTTTACGGGACTGCAAATGAATAAATAACTTGTACATTGAACCCTAGGTGTGTTCAACGGGATTATACCACGTTTTGGTGGATATGTCTTATTGTAATAGTTTTATTATGATATGATAGCTCATCAGTTGAACAGATGTTTTTTTTGCTTCTCCCTAATCAAATTATTGCAGCTTGAAGACCAGCGTAAAGGCCCAAGGATGAATACTGAAGGCAGCTTGTCCCAGATACAAAATCAAGCAAAGAACAGTGACTATGAAGGCACTAGCTATAAAAAAGGGCACCTGCCTCCAGTACTCCAAGCCTCATCTTAGAGCTGCTCTGATGCCACTTTCACCCTCACCAACGCCGTTCCACAAGACAAATCGTTTAACAGAGGCCAGTGGAAGAGGTTTGAGAGAGATGTGGTTAACGCTATGGAGAACAATTACAGGGGATATTCTAGGTACATCATCACTGGGATGGTTCCAGACAACAACATACCTCCTCGAATTCCCAGTCACTTCTGGACAGCCTACTGCTATCTACATGTTGGAAAGCATCATAAGCACCGAAAAAAAGACAAAAAAATAAAAACATAGGAATAAAATCTCTCTCTCTCTCTCTCTCTCTCTCTCTCTCTCTCTCTCTCTCCCTATCTATCTATCTGTCTATCTATCTATCTATCTATTTAAATACTAAAATGTGTGGTCTTTTTCTATTTTCTCTTTTCTATTTCTGTCAAAGAAATTTCCCAAACTACTCTGCAAGTTGTTTTTTTCTCTCTGATTCTCAGAAAAGTAAATAAAATGACTATGAATTTCTGTCTGATCAGTTTATGGACAGTCAATACAAATGGTAAGAAAATGCATAGAAGAGAGATGTACATTATTCCATTAGTTGTGTTTGCTTGTCAGTTTAGTTTTACACACAAGGACAGAATCTCCATCAGTTTCTTTTTTTAAATATTATTCATTTTCAAATATTATTGTTGTTGTTGTCAGAAATACACAAAACCTGCACTTACAGACAGAAGAAATTTTATTCTTAAATTTAATTAAAGTTTTATTTCATTACATACAGTATGAAGCCAAGATATTTCATGTTTTGTCTGGTCAGCTTTTCATTTGTTAATGTGCATCCATTCCTGCATGCAGGCCTGCAGCACACATGCAATTTATGGCTGGTAAATTCAACCTTTGTCATGCAGTACAGTACTGGAGTTACATTCACAAACTCCACTTAAAAAAAAAAGTCATGTCCAGAAGCGGTGTCGACTTCTCTGGACTCAGAGGCATCTGTGATAGTCCATCACGCAGTGGAAATGCGTATTGTGTTCAGACAAATCAGTATTCCAGATCTTTTTTTTTTTTTGTAAGAAATGGACACCGTGTGCTCCAGACCAAAGATAAAAAGGTCCATCTGGACTGTTTTCAGGCTCTGTCATAGTATGGCATTGTATCATTGTACATTGAGATTTCAGAGCAACATGATGACATCTTTTCCAGGAATGTACATGCATTTTTCAACAAGACAATGCAAAACCACATTCTGCACACACTGCAAAAGCATGGCTGCGGAAGACAAGTGTGCTGGACTAGCCTGCCTGAGAATGTGTGGAGAAATAAAAAAAATGTGACAACAGCCCTATACCTTTGCAGGAAGAATGGGACAAAATAACACCTGAAACTTTTCCTTGTTTGGTATCCTTGGTGCCAAAATGTCTTTTAAGTTTTGTGAGAAGGAATGGCAGCGTTAAACATTAAATGCTTCACTGCCCTGGCATTAATGTGTTGCAGGCCTGAAATGCATAAACTGGTGTATCCTAACAAATGAAATAAAGCTGACCAGATTAAACAATCTTGGGTCCATACTGTCTGCAATGAAGAAGTCAGTGTGAATTGAAAAGTGAATTCTGCATGTTCCACACCATCCCAACTTTTTCCGATTGGGGCTGTACATTTCTAAATTTCTTGTCTGTACAGCTAAATCAAGTATCCAGTCGCAATGGTGTGCCTAATGCTAGTGTTTTGCCACCTGGTTACTTTGGTATCTCTGGCAGTTTCTAGGGTCTTGCCAGGTGGTTGCTACTGTATCATCATACCTTGATAGACTGGTCTATTTGGTAGTGTATTTGTATCATTCTATATACAAAACTAATTACAACAGAAAAGAAAAATACATATTTTAAGATTTTATTTTTATATTTTGTATGTATGCATTCAGGAGAGCTAAGTATAAAATTAGTTTCCAGCAAAAGTGTTCATTTCTTATGTGTCTTTCCATGTAATCAAATATGGTCTATCCTGGAGGAACATACACTTTTTTAAGAGAAAGGGTCTGAGTGAGACAAGTATCTTCCAGAGGATTCAGATATTTGTGCATTTTTCTCCATTTTTTTTTCGATGCATCAAACTGATTCTGGTGAGTCATTCCATTTGGCCATTTTCCTGTCAGGAGCTGCTCCTCTGCAGCACAGAGCTGAGCACGTGGCTTGGCTGGTCTATATGCACTGTGAAGGAGAGCGATAAGACCAGGCACAGACTCTGCACTGCTCCACTGCACTGACAGGTAGGAATATGATCTGACCTCACTTTTATTTGTTTTATTAATGTTTTACACAGGAATGAAACAAATTCACTGAAAGGACAATGTCATTCCCACAGGGAAAGGAACTGGATCATTTCCATGATGCAGGGACATAGCAGTCTGCGTTATGGGCAGCTGCTTAGGATGGGTGCGACTGAAGTGTTTGTTTACACAGTGCAGGTCATCTCAAGTGAAGTGGATCCACTAGTCTAGTGGTCCACACCCATATAGAAAAGACATATATGTAAAGTGTTTTTATCAACTGCACTCAAACATGTGAAAAACAGAACTTTTTGATCATGTACTCTCATTTTTGGAACATGTTTTGAAACGGTGAACAGTGTATTTGAAACGTATTTTACATGTAAAACATGAAGGCCTTTCTTTCCCCATATATATATTGTTTTCATCATTATTTTACCCCCCAAAAAAGTTGAAAATGAAGAGTTCATTTATTCATAACCTTTATTTTACCAGACAATGCATTGAGAACAGTTTCTTATTTACAATGACAGCCTGGCAAGTGCCAGAAAGCATTTGTAAAACAAACAAAACAAAAAAGACAAACAAAAATCATGAACCAAATCGGAATTAAACATTAAAATATTTGCAGACTGGAATGACAACAGGCCAAAGGGGTGTTATATTTAGGAAGCTTTATTGTAATGTAAAGAGAAGACTGTGTATTGTACATTTCATAGATAAGCGTGAACCAATGAATGTTACAATGAGTCTGCAAGGGAAGTCGTTTGAATAATGAATACAAAAGGCAGTGGTGTGTATTAAGAGGTGCATTTGAAACAGATTGAATACTAGAAAGATAGATCGTATGAAGTTTCCATAATGTTCCTTTGCCAGCCATTCTATAGACTGTGTTCCTGTAATCAAATAGAAGTATTGGTCATTTGAACAATTATACATTTGAGAGCAGACATAATAGAGGACAGTGTACTATCCAACCAGATGCCTAGGTGTTTGTAGACTGTCTCTGGTGGTAATATACAAGTTAGAGGGAAATAAGGTGCCTTTCTGACCAAACATCATAACTTTTGCCATGACATGGTTCACTGAAAAAATTAGGTTAGTAAATGCCTAATGTATTTTTTGAAAATGATCCTGAAGGGATTTTATTATGGCATCAGCAGAAGTACCAGTGGCACACAGGATTGTATTATCAGCTTTTAAATGTTGGAGAGATGTTTGGAACGTCCTTAACACATGTGGAAAACAAACCGGACACTGGAGCATCTCTCTGTCCCCTCAGTCAGTGAGTGAGACAGTAGACAGCGGTGAGGAGGAGAGTGTGAGTGCGTCGCAAAAATACGTAAATATGACTGACTCCCGTAAAGGAAGCAGCATCTGGCTGCAGTTTAAAGATATTGGGAATAGCAGAGCAGAGTGCCTTCTCTGTAAAATGACAATAACAGTTAGTGCAGGTTCCACCACAAACGTGCACAGACACATCAGAACTGTCCATCCCACAGTGCAGTTGGACATACTGTTTGGTTCCGTTTCTGTTCTGTGGATTTGTTTGCAGTGTTCAATTAAAATTAAAAGTTTGATTAAAATATTGAACAAAAGTAAAAATGCCTGCTTTTGTAACAGAACAAATATACACAAAATTAGGCAATAATAAGTCTACTCTTAAAAAAAAAACATGAAATGCACATGTGTGTATCAACACACAAAGCATTCATATTTGACAAGTTCGATTAAAATATGAGACTACAGATGATAATGTCCTAATGCCGTTTTGAAGCCTAAAGAACCAGCTCTTCTTTAAGGGTCATACCAGAAGAGCCAGCTCTTTTTTCCCTGCACTAATAGGAAGCCACTGGCAAAAGCTGGAGGTTAATTACAGTGATAAGGTTCTCACTAACGGTAGGCAACTAACACAACAGCAGGAACAGTAAAACCTCTTTTATAAGGTAGGATGAACTGCCCCATTATTACTAATTATTGTTTATACTGGCAATTAACAACAACAGTAAATAGGACCCTCTTTTTCCACAGATTCAGATCCCCAGTCAGGATAGCCAGGGGCATTCTGGGACGTTCTGCCTACCGACACCCCCAAAACACGCTACAATACTAAGGCACTTATACTCGGCAGCACCACCTGTGGCGTGGAGTTAATAAAATAGGAACCCATTCCCCCCGCCCCCCACATTAAAAATGCTATCTGCATTTTATATTGTCCTCCTGGAACATAGGTGTAACATACACAGACAACCACACTCGGACAGGTCAACAATGACGGTCAAAAAGGGGTGAATGAATTTTAATTAAACCTATTTACAGTAAACTCCCACTTTAATGCAGATCAGCAGTCGCAGTTCCAGTCCACTGAAATCCCCGCACTAACACAGAAACTGCAGATATTTTTTTTGCTTTTGTGACGTCCGGACCTCGTCCGCCATGCCACCTCGTCCTCGTGCTGGGTTGCTAAGCACCGTGGCCAAATATAAACAACCCAGCACGAGGACGAGGGGGGCGTGGCAGACGAGGCCCAGACATCATAGGCTATTTGGTGAAAACATATTGGTTTTCTTGCATTTTAGTGCTGAATTATTAAGAAAAATATAATTTACTACTTTTGTAACATAAATATGAATGTCAGCTACATTTCCATATAAAATATAACTAAATTTTTTTGGTACTGTCCAGAGAACACAAAAAACGCATCTTTGGATGGTGAACTACTGAAAGTAGCCAATCCGAGAACTCTATTTATTTGTCCTTGCTGCTGATTGGCTGTAGCCCTGTGACACATGTGTGGCAGCTGCAGACCAGAATTTTCCCCGTGGAGCGTCTGGAGAGTTTTGTTCTTCTTAAAGCACTGTATTTTTATTACTGAAAATTAAATTAAATTATTCCTGTATTTACCCTGCTTATACCAAAGAAAAGGACAGCGCGTACCAAAGAAAACGTACGTGCAGTCTTACTGTATATAGTATATCTCTGTTACATTATACATTAAGAGGCTGAGAGAAATAGTGGTCTAGAGTTACACACTGCATAAAAATCAAGCCAACAAGTGACCGGAGACTCATATGCTGTCTAGTCTAGGTCACGATCCACAGAGTAAAATCTTTTGCAAGGTCAATAAATGTTGCTGCAAAATGTTGCTTAGCCTCCAGTCCAGATGTCCTTTCAAACTTTAAAACTGCAGTGATACATCCCTAACCTGAAAACCTGACTGAACACTGGTTAGAACATTATGCATTAGCTGCTTGTTGACCATCTTCTCCAAAAGCTTAGAAATGCAAGATAAAATGGATGTAAGCCATTAAGTCAACCCGATCACCACCCTTAAAAAATGCCATTCAATGGCTATCAAAAAATGAAAAGAGAGGCGCAACATCAAGCTGAGAGGGACAAAAAAGTCATTTAGTCACAGTTTTTCCCAAAGAAATGTGTATATTTCTTCATAGCCTTTCCTTTGGTGTCCATTAACATGCAGCTACCTAGCCAACGTTACTACCATGACTTAACCATTGCCTGCGTGTCAAGCTCCCTAACAAGTTAAACTAATTTACAGGATAGTGTCATTTCACTTCAGTGCTCTCTTGGTTAACTTTACAGCCACCAAAAACAAGATAACTTTCATTTTCATGAAGCTCAGTAAATTTGTTGCCCACCCTTACAATAGCTAGTGAACTGGCATACCTAGAGGCAATGACCGTTTTTTGTACATTTTTTGTGCTGTTATAACAATTTGGTTGGAACCCCTCTCAACCAGAATCGCCAGAACCGATGTTTAGTAATAGTCATAATAATGGTCACGATAATGGACATGACAGCTCATATGACATCTGTCATGTCACGTTTATGGCATGTTTATGTCAGTATTATGTCAAAAGGATTAAGTAAATCTTTTCTTTCCTGAAATATGAAACTAGTTTAACTGTATACATTGATGCTGTCAGTCAGAGTGTAAATACTTTTTCAGATCAAATGACAAAAATCTGTTTGAGATATCTAGTTTTAAAATGGCTCCTGGAAAAAAGGACATTGATTCTTGAGATAAGGGACTAAACCCTGTTTCAGATCTACGCTTTTTTTTTTTTTTTACCACATACCACATTAATCTCAACTAGATATATTTATAGACAAAGGTCTCAGTCACCAAACCATGTAAGGAAACAGGTTTTTTATAAAAACACTTTTTAATGAAAACTGTCCTTTAATTACTCAATAACGTGATTTATGTCAACTCCTTCAGACACACAAAAAATCATTCCATTTTGACTTTAAGTTATAAAATGAATTGTTTTGAAATTTGTTGATATCACACTATCTGGAAAAATGTTCATTTTTAGTAATAAGCATATATAATCAATGTTATTAAATAATGAAGACATCATTGTGTGTAGTTCGTGTGGTGTTTTAATATCCAAACACAGTAAATTGAACAAAGGGTAATACATTTTGTCATAAAAGCACAAAAACCTTCATCTGACGGTGTTGACAAACAGCTGATGATAGAGAATGAAATTCATGAAGTGTTGATTTGACACACACGTTACTAAACTTTGACATGGAACCATCAAGTAATGGAAAAGAGTGGACCAGCAAGGGGCACCATTTGGACACCAACAGGTGTGTGCTGACTAGGGCATTAACAGAAAAGTAAACTAGTCGACTTCAGAGGCACAAGTCGACGCCCCCTGAGAGAAGTCGACTAGTCGTGTGTTTTTTTTCCTCTCTCTGTGCACGCGCTTGTGTACACAATGCAGTCTCTGCCTCTGATTGTCTTACACTGACATGCGTTCTGTGACTTAACCAATTATTATAGTCCCTTCATAAAAAGGGCGGTATCTCTGGCATGAGTGGAATCTAAACACAAAACCGCAACAAGACAAGAGACATGGCAGCAGAGCAGACAGACACACATCACATGTGTGGAGATACTTCACTCTAGACACACAAACAGCACGGTGTTGTGGAAAATTCAGGTTTTATTCCTTTTCATTCATTCTAATGATTCATTTGTTCATTTGATTCCTTGTTTGGT
>JBBPCX010000088.1:29606165-29635125 GCA_037974365.1 Hydrocynus forskahlii | reverse complement strand
CTGGTGGTGCTGAATGCTGAGTGGTTGGAACTCCTTTATCTAGGAAACTTGTGTCTTTACACACTTTGCAGCCTGTCGCAGTAAAACAAACATGACAGATATAAGTCTGGCATAAAATTGTATTTTTGCACCATCAAGGAATATTCTGTCAGAAACAGAATGACAACACCTCTCCTTTTAAGGACCATAACTGTTTCTCCTTCCTGCTCGTTCACTGTTGGGCAACCAGGATATCTCATGTTTACAGAAATGAACACCCCTATAATGATGTTTATCTACCCAGCGAGGAGGAATCAGGCCAAAAATCAGAAAAGCCATGTCAGATACACCTTGAAGATCCATCCAGAATCAGCGGCGTGACCTTGCAGGGGTTTCTGTGCCTGCCCTGGATCTGGCTAATCAAGCCATTAGCACTCGTGACTGCTGATTGTATGCAAATGTGTCTCCACTCAGGTGAACGAGGGCCGCACTCATCAGCACAGACCAACACAATCAGGCTGCTGTTGTGTTTCCTGAATAGAGATAAGCAGGGCTCAGGAGGCAGAACCCGCACGAGAGCGATGGGGTTCCACCGCCAGGACGGTGCACTCAGTCAACAAATTACTTCCACTTGTTTTGAAATTAAAATGGCAAATGTAATCCTGGTCCCTGCACATTCTGTCAGCTCGGGAACAAAAGCCCGGAGAGAGAAAAGGCGTCTTCGTGCCCAGAACGATAACGGAAACCGGCACCTGTCGATGCTCCCCGGCTGCGGCTCGGCGGTTCGATCTGCACGGAGATTATCCCGCTTCTCAGAATAATGGACAATGGACGGCGCTCGGTGGGCACAGATTACATCCCACCGCAAATGTTAATTAGATAACGGGACTCAAAGATGTGTGATCAGGCTGTTTTAGGAATTACAGCATCAGCTTTTTGTGCAGTGGTTTGCAGGGAATCATTGCCTGTAATGGACAAAACTTGCAGACTCCAGATGAGATAAGGGCTGGAAGATGGAGAGTAAGAGATGTGTGTTCACTTTCCGTTCACTCAGAACTGCAAAAGCTGCATCAGAGTGTGAGGAAGAGTGAGGAATGTGAGGAGAACGAGTTGATGGCCCTGCTCTCCTCCCAGCCTTTAATAAAAAGAGATGATTCCTTTGTTGGTGAAGTCACAAAAAATCAGACCTATCAGAACTGAGAGAAGTTTGTGACCTTCAAGCATGAACCGTGTTCTGAAACTGTTAATAGAGATTCCCTGCTATACAATTTATTGTTAAAATTATTTAGAGTGCTGTGCAAAAGTCTCAAGCCACCCCTCAGGCCTTTATATTTTGCTTTGAAATACCTCGTTGGTACAAAAACACTATTGCTACATTCAGCACCACCAGTATACTGATCACCACCGGATCATCTGGAAATGAGAATCTTTGAAAGACCATATTAAAGGAGACATATTATGCAGAACTCACTTTTTGCATCCTTTTGTGTTTCCATTTGTGTCTCTACTGCTCCTATAAAAACTCGTTTTCTGTGAGTCAGTTGAAAGATTTTGGTGTCAGGAATCATGTGTTTCTATGAGCCGTTTGGACGCTCCCTTATTGTGACGTCAGGATGAGGAAATTTGCATAGAACCGCCCCTCACCTGTCGAGCCCCACCCACTAGATTAATTGAAGATCTTCCATTTTTGTCTGCTGGTTTTATGAGCATGCATAAGACGCCGAGCACTACGGCTACAGGCAAAGGCAAGTCACTCATGAAGTGTTGTGTTCATCTCACTCAGGGTCCCACATATAGGGCTGATAGCGCCTCTGTTTTTTGCCTTTTTCACGTGTGGTAAACGTGCAGTGTAAGCATGGGATGGGTGGGGCGTGGCCAGCAGCAGCTGGCAGAGTGACAGAGCCTTTAAAAGAGACTGAACCTGTCAGGAATAGAGCTGGTGAGACTCTTTATGTGAGAGTGAACATGTTTTGTAGCCCATAGACCTGTTATAACTTGTTTAAAAAGAGGTTGAATATGTCCCCTTTAAAATACAAGAAATGAGGGGTGGCTCTAGACTGTATATGTAAATGAACCAACAGAAAGTGTGTTTGGTCCACTTGACCAAATTGACCAGTTCCTGAAGACCACCTGGATCCAGACCACCAATTTTGAGACATGGTCCTCCATCAAGCCTGGAGGCTTCATTTCCATCCACTCTTTATCCCCCCTTAGTTCTGTCGTGTAAATAAACAGCTCTCAGCGCGAGATCAGTCTGTCACAACTAATGAGAGGAGAGTGACCGCAGCCCGGCGGCCGAGAGACGTGCTGAGAAACACACACTGAACTCATGATGCCCTTTATAATCCACTTAATTAACAGAAAGACGAAGCGAAGGTGGCGGCCGGATGACGGTCCCGCTGATTAGCCTCTGCTGATGCCAGTGATGAGGGTCAATGATGAGGGGAGCATCTTCTGCCCTCCGGTCCTGCTTTGATGTTGCATAACTACATGATGTGTGTTTTGTGGTCAGCGTGTGGTCAGTGCTGTGTGTTCTGATTCGTTTATGAGTTGATCTACACGAACACTGTGAAGTATAAAGAATTTTCGACCTTTGGGAGTAAAGACGTCAGGACCTCCGCCTGAAACAGAGGCTTTAATAAAGGCCTGAGTCCTGCTGTGAGGGAGATGAGTGTGAGAGTGTGTGCGTGTGTGTGTGTGCTTGTCGGAGGTAAACGCTCCCACATTGAGATCTAATTGGCTAATTAGGGGGTTCTTTTGTTTCTGTTTTCTCCGGGGGGATGAGGGACTTTTTCAGGCACTGATCACTTCCATTAGGCCTAATAAACATTAAACACAGGACGTTTAGTGTGTGTGTGCTTATGTGTGTGTGTGTGTGTGTATGTGCTGTAATCTCATTATGAGGAGAGTCTAAAGTGCTGTGTAAACAGCAGAGATGAGTGTGATGTTTAAAGAGCTCTAGTAAACCACAACCCAGGCTGGGAGGCCTCTAGGGGGCGCTACACTGCTGCTAGCCTAGATTGGGGGTTAGCCAAGTGGGTTGAACACTTGCCTATGAACCATAAGGTTGTAGGTTCAGTTCTCATTTTACTATTGTGTCCCTGAGCAAGACACTTAACCCTCAGTTGCTCCAGGGGGACTGAACCTGTAAAGTCGATTTGGATAAGGGCGTCGCCAATGTCATAAATGTAAATGCCCCTATTCGCAGAGAGGTGGGGTTTCCCAGGGGTGGGGTTTAGCTGGCTGGTGATCCAACAATGTAAATCCTACCTGATTCTAAAATTCTTGTTTCTCCACCGACATCCATTCACAACCACCTCGGGTTTCTAATTAGTCTTTATTCATTTACTTTATTTTTCCAGGTCTTCATGCAATCATTCATTTATGAGGGCAGAGTTTGGCAATTGTTATGACAGCCAGCCGTTGAAAATGTTAGTTTTCTGTGACTCTAACACCTGAAATTTGAACAAAAGAGGTCCATATCTCGTACCCCTGGTGGTTCATCACTGGGCTGATCTCACTGGAACGATTAGCCCAATTGCTAATGCTAACGTTAATGCTAAAGCTAATGCTAATGCTCCAGGACGGTTAACTGTAGCATCAGTAGCTGGTAAACAAAGACGGATCCTAATTAATTAAAAGTGAGTTGTGGATGAACTTCAGCAAGAACCCCCAGTAAGAACACAAACCAAACATATGCTAAAAATATACTGAACACATACTGAACATGTACTGAAAGTATACTGAGCACATATTGAACAAATAATAAACACATTCAGAAACATACTGAACACATACCGAACATATACTGAACACATCCTTGACACATTTACCAAACACATACTGAACATGTACTAAAAACTTGCTGAACACATATGGAACACGTACTGAACACGTACTGAACACCTACTGAACACATAGTGAAAGCCTAAACACATGCTGAACACGTACTGAACATGTACTGAACATATAGTGACAACCTGCTGAACACGTACTGAACACGTACTGAACATATAGTGACAACCTGCTGAACACGTACTGAACACGTACTGAACACGTACTGAACATATAGTGACAACCTGCTGAACTCATGCTGAACACGTACTGAACACACTGAACATTAGGAACAAATCTATTTTACAGCCTCCATCATAATGCACTAAACTGTCTTCCTGGGTTCTGACTGTCCCAGAGCGCAGATTAAACACAGTTAAGGGAAACAAGAGAGGAATAAAGAAGAGAAAGGAAGGAAAGCAGAAATGCAGGAATTGTTAAAAGTGGGAAACCAAGGCTGGAGCACATTTGGGAACCCAGATGTTCTAAGCTGTAATAATTTGTACTGTGGGTTTTATCAAACATATCAAAGGCCAAAGCTGGAAATGTGTGTGTGGCCACGCCCCTGGGCGGAGAGTGGGATAGCGGTACACACTCCTCCATCTAATCCTCTTCTGCGCAGTAGATCAGACTCAGCAGCGTCTCCGTCCCTCCGAACTCCGCGCCGATCTGATTACAGCAATCAGACACAGAGTGTCCCCTCGGCTGGCCCTGATAGACCCACTTCAGTGGAGAGAGAGAGAGAAGCCCATAATCTAACACATTAAACCCACAATCGGGGGGTGACTGGAGTGTGTGTGTGTGTGTGTGTGTGTGTGTGTGTGTGTGTGTGTGTTTCTTTTTTCTAACCAAACATTGTGACCATTACTCCCCATTTTCCCATCCAAAAACCTACAGCAATGTGTCAAGAGTCAAATGCAGTAACAAAAGACTTGTTTTTTCCTGTTAACCATTTTCTAAAGTTTATTTTACAGTCACTGAAACTTTAAACTGCACTTTTGGGTGGATTTTTAAAGTGGGCCTTTTTGGAACTTTTTGTACTGAACTGGCAAACAATACATTGACCGAACAAGTTAACGTGCTCAGCTGCCTTTTTTGCCAGTAGATGGTTGTTTTGAGTTTACTCGATTAAAAAAGAGTAAAATTTACATTCATGAATCTTTGTATTGATTACTGAATGATGAACAGCGATTCCACAGGTCATTATAAAGCCTATATAGCATTCATGTTTATAGTTACAAATTTTCATGTATATCAAGTGAAAAAAAAAATTTCAATAATGTCTAGATTAACTCAATTACAGATATAATCACAAAGTGTCTGCCTTAGTTTGGCTTTGCTACTGGATATTACCCTTACTCCATCACTATATCAGAAATGGTGGGGTTATTAAAACAGTTTTTTCATTTTGATTCACAATCCCATATTCTCACAATATTTAGGATAGTTTGGTGAAAATGATCTGTAGTGTTATTGTGTTTATTGAGGACCCCAGACCTCAGAACCAGAAGGAGCGCGGTGCAGGACAAACATGCTAGACTGGTTGATTTGCTGATTGAAAGTTTGTTGTTCGAACAGCTGTTACGTTAGATATAATTAAAAGAAAATCCTTTCTTAATAATGTCAGTTTAAAATGGTCATATTATAAAATATATATAATTTAAAATTTCTGTGTATCTATTGTAATATAATATCACAATTCTCAATTCATTGTTGCCCATATACAAGCCCCATTTCCCAAAAAGTTGGGACACTGTTTAAAAACTAAATTAAAACTAGGATCTGTAATTTGATAATTAACTTGAACCTTTATTTAACAGGCAAAAGGACAAAGAAAAGATTTTCAGTATTTTCACTGACAAACTTAATTCTATTAGGTAAACATGAGCAAATTTAGAACTTGATGTCCGTCACGCTCAAGTTTTTGCTTGATGTCTGTAACACATATCAAGTTTTGCTGAGGAGTACTTTGGGAAATCCTTGTTGCTGAACATGCATGGAAGAAGCCACACATCGATTTTGTGCGGAAATGGCGCACAAAAGTTGGCAATTTGACAATGGAAATGTGTTCTGTGGTCAGATGAGTCCACGTTTCAGCTTGTCTGGGGAAAAACAGACATCAGATTCTACGTGCCAAAGATGAAGACCACCCAGGCTGTTCTCAACGAAAGGTGCAAAAACTAACGTCTGTGTTGGGATGGGGGAGCGTCAGTGCACACAACACGCTGGACCTTTATAGTATGTGACGGCACCATTGATGCGGAGGCTTACACTGGAATTTTAGAGAAATATACTCCCATCAAGACAGCGTCTTTTGCCAAAAACTGTATTTCATCTGTATTTCAGCAGGACATCGCCAGGCCTCGCTCTGCTCAGATAAGACGTGTGGCTTTGTAGACATGGTGTGTGAGCTTGACTGGCCTGCAGTCCGGATGTGTTGAAAATGTCTGCAACATCATGAAGAGGAGAACTGTGACTATGGACTATTGAACAGCTCAAGTCTTTTATACAGCAAGAATGGGCAAAAAAAATCCACTTGTAAAACTGCAATTACTTTCTTCAGTTCCCAATCAAGAAGTGTAATTAAAAAGAAACTGGGATGTGACCTAATATTGAACCTGCCTCTGTCCCACCTTTATTGGAGTGTGTTGCAGGCATCAATTTTTTCGTTTGTGTTTACCGAACAGAATTAAATTAGTCAAAATTTGTGAAAACGCTGAAGACTTGAATTAGAAAATTACAGAGTTCAATTTTTATCCAATTTTTGGGAACTGTCAACTTTTTTGGAAAAGGGGTTTGTAATTGCAAGCATAGTTTAAAAAATAATTTTAGTACAATTTTGTGTTGGGGAGATCCTTAAATTTATATGCGCAAGTATTTATTTGGACTCCGACTTCTAGTACGTACAACACTGACCAGGGTAAGCTCCAAAATATCAAGTGCCAGTATACAGATGAGATATGGCATTAAATCCATCTGCCTTTTAATATTGTGTAGGTCCCCCAAAACAGGTCTGCTCTGTCGAGGCATGGACTCCTGACGGCGTGCTGTGGTATCTGCAAAAAGACGTTAACAGATCCTGTAAATCCTAAAGGTTGCGTGATGGGGCCTCTATGGATCATACAAGTTAGTTACATGTCCATTGTAGGCACTTTCGGTGCTGGACGGGGGTCAGCACTTCGATGCAGCAGGATTTTCAGCTTGAACAACAACTGTGGGATTGGACCACACAAGCTAGTTTTCACATTCAGCTTCCTTTGAGAAAAGCAACAAGAGCATCTGCACTACTACTTTAACAGGCCAAAGAAGGAATTCAACATGATTTTATTTCCTATTTTTAGGCACTCTTTATTAAATATATTCTCTTTTATAAAAATACATTTCAGTTCTGACAGTAGATTTTAAAACACTTTTTTCCACATTTTTATTCACATGGAGTGGGACAGTAGCATGACCCTCGCAAATGGTTTAATACCTTAACTACCTGGGGGGTTTTCTATAGTACAGTAATTGCACAGTGTTGCTTTCGGTCATATTTGGTGTTACTGTATACCATCAAGCAGCATATTCAAGATAGGGCCTCCATATAAAAGAAGTTTCAGATGCAATGGAAAAAAAAAATCCATGCATGCTGCTGCTTTTTTTTGTCACAATAGGCAAAAAAAAGACTTGGGGGTGGGGGAGAAAAATAAACCGTATCATGGAGATTTTGCCAGTTTAATTAATGTGTTTAACTAACCCTGAGTAATGCCATTGTTCTGATTTAGCAGTTAATTATGCCCTTGTTTAATCGTCCATGTAGAACACAGCATGACCAAAATTATTATAATCCGCAGACGTAATAGCCAATTATTTCCTTGTAAGTGGAAAGGAGCATGTGGGGCATTTTAAGCCACATCAGGTATTTTTCCCCCGTGCACGAAGCCAGTTTTGCTCATGCACATGCTACCAGGAGCACATGTGGCTCAATTCTGCTTTTAATAAAATAATCAGAAAGAAATGTAGATTTTAGGATTATCAACATAGCTCCTTTTGGCCTCTGCAGTCCTTCTCACACTGTAGCACTGAAGTGACCCTGTAGCCCTCAACGGTGTTGCTTCTGATGGGTTCATTAGTTGATCAAAACTAAATTGACAATGAAGGCAGGCTGCATTCACTCTGCAGATAAATGGAGCCCAGATCCAATACAATATGTGCAACAGACTGATTACATGAACTGCAAAAATTGACGAAAAAATGAAATACATTTCTGGTTCCAAGTGTCCTTTTTCATGTGTGGCGTACTGAAGTCCGAGACATGGCAATACGATCTTAATCTAATTCCAGATTAGAATTCATTCGACTTCATTCCCTGATTCTGAAAGGTGGGAATTCATCTTACAGAAAGACAAAGTATAGCTAAGTGTGTTTGCGTATTGCCACCATTTTGGGATTGTACTGGGTGGGGCCTTGTTCTTTAGCAGGAGTGTGATATAGGCTACGTTTAAGTGATGTTTTGAAAAAACAAACAAAAATAGCATATGAGCAGTAAACGGGACTTTACGGCTTCGAACTGCACTGTGTGGCCATAGTTAAGGATGGTTCAAAGTTTGAAAACGGTACTGGCAGTGTAGCTGTAACGGAGGACCCTGGGAGTGGTGTCTGTGAGACGCAGTGCAATGAGCTCTGAAAGGAAACTGAGGATTTTCATGTCGTCATCATGAAGATCACCGTAGCAGCACTCTGCCCTTAACCTCTCACTGTGGCTGCTGGGAAGGTGGAGGCTGTGACTAAAGGTAAGCAGGAACGCCCTTGATACAAGCCTGCTGATTACGCTTTGTGTGTACAAGTAGTAGGTGGTGCCGTGCACAATCTGGGTCCTCGGCTCCACCAGTGGACAAATCAGTGTTCCTCTGTAGCCTGGGCACCGCAAAGTCCTCTGGTCCACGTCCAGGACGCTGAGGTAACGGCCATAGCGAACTAAACAGGGAGGCGTGCTGGATGAAGTAGGAGGTGCCATCCTGGATAAGCAAGAGATTGACAGTTTGATATCAGTGGTATTTTATGTCATAGTCCTTAGGTTAATGGTGCTCCGCAAATTGTTATAGATTGCCTTATGGAAATATCCTGAAACAATTACCTGTCTTGAAGGGGCATAACACTGTAAAGTTTTACTTACTGTAATATCCTTGATAAGTTGCTCTTTAGCTCAATCTTGCTAGTTAATCTGGATAAGATCATGCCCGATTAATCTGTATGAGTCCTTAAATTCTTTTGCTTTACATTTAAAATATGGAATGCATGTCCACAACCAGAAAAATAAAAAAAAAATTGCTGAAGTCACTCACTTGAGGTGACCATCCTGAATGAAGCAGAAACATGGGCACAAACACATGGTCACACGGGATTATTGCATTTCTCTCTCTCTGGCCACACAAAAGGATGCTGAGCTCCATTATGTCTCGTGATCATACCTGTTAAAACCGATGAGTTTCCAGGTCAGCAGGTCAGTGATCTGTAGAGGGCCTGATGTCCAGGGCTGGACGCTCTCTCTGTACCTGTCCACTTGTGGTGTATAAATGGCCAGTGCTGTGACGCAACGTCTGACCACTATTTCTTCACTGCCCAGCACCACCAGTGTCCGTCCGCTTAGCAGGCTGTACACTGCGTGCACCGCGAATGGAAACTGCCGCAGGAAGCGCAGCGCAGCACGTCCTATCCTGGAACGCTTTCGCCGACTTCCCCTCACACTCTTAGCCCCTTGGAGACCTGGAGACAGACTGAATTCTGAGGGTGTGGAGGCAAGGCTGAGGTAACTGGTGCAGTCGGACAAGTCGTCTCGTACAAGTTGCAAAGGTCCCTCTTGGAAAGACCCTGCATCAACCACAGGAAAAAGTGGGCCCGCCACAGTATGCATGTCCAAATAGTTGAGCTTACTGAGGGCAAAATTTACACAAGGATCAGGTGGGGTTAAAACGATGCTGGGTGTCTCAGGGGTACCAGGGATACTCTGGAAGTCACTGTATTTCTCCTGTCCATCCATCACAGCTGTGTCTTGAGTGCCATGTGCATACTCCTCCACACACTTGTCCTCCTGACTTGAAGACCTCTTGTTGTCATCCCCGTCGCATTCTGTGGTTTCCTCATGGATGGCACAAATGTAGGAGGCCCGCAGATCATCAGGTATGATCGAGTCTGTCGTGCTCAGCACCTCAATGCTGTCCTCGCTGTTTGCCCGCTGGGTGGCCACCCTACGTTTCCGACCTTCTAAGACGGGCACAGGAAACGAAAGAGGTCTCTGTGAAACTGTTTCCATTGAAATATGGGTCCCCAAGGATCCCTGAGTTCTGAAGGACTTCTCCGTGCCCAGCACCTCAATACTCTCCCCACTACTTATGCTGTCTTTCATGGGAACTGCCTCCTTGTCCTCACAGTCACCTTCTGTTGGGGCGTCTGGCGTCAAGGGCAGCTCCTCACAGCAAGGTGACGCTGGAACAAGGCTGGTCTCAACTGGAGACTGTCCGTTCACACCGGCCTCAAGCTTGATCGGCACCATTTCCACACAGGAAGCGAATGACTCCAGGCTTACTGGTTCGCTCTGCAGTGGAGAAATGGGAAAGAGCGACGATGGACGAAGGTCAGGCCTGTCGAACGGCCGCTCTGTCTCTGCGACGAGATCGCAAGCTTCTTCAAACAGGAAGTTTGTGGATTTGAGATGCTGGAGCAGGTTTTGAGTGAGCTGGTGAGTGATGAGGTAACTGCTGTCTCCACGGAAACTCTTCTCGATGGAAACGAGCTGTTTCCGTGCCTGTTGGAGGAAGTATTCATCACACAGCTCCTCCAAATTCTTCAGGCGCTTGTCAAACTGCCGACATGAGCTAGAGCTGATCAGCTTTGGCGCGTGTGACGATGTGTTCGTGAAGACACTGCACTCCATCCCGGGCTCAGGGATTTGGGAGTGCAGAGCGCAGAGGTCCAGGTCAGATTCCAGACATCGAGGAGCGTCGTCTGGCTCGTACGGAAAAAATTCTGTGTCTCTAAGCTTCCTGGTTGGGTAGGAGGTGACTTGTTTTAAAAGGTTTCTGTGTTCCTGAATTGCTTTCTCCACACTAGCCAGCTCTGCGGCTTTATCAGACCACCGTGATCTCGCACTCTGACCTTCCTCTATCTGCTTCTGCTTCTGTTTCAGCTGCCCAAACCCCTCCTCTCTTTCTGAGCCGCTGTTGTGTCCTCCCTCCCCTGCAGTGCTCAGCACAACCGAGCAACCCTCTGATTCTTTTTCCCCTTTATCAGACCTAGAGAAGTGGTTACTTTTCTTTACTTCCTCAATCGAGTACTCACATCTGTCTTTTTCTTTCAATTTCTCTTGCGTTGTGGTCAGCAGCAATCTGCTGTTCCCTTTCTCTTCATCCTTTTCTCTGTCCCATGCAGATCCATCATCGACTGCCTCTCCCCTGTCTCCATTGACCTCACTGACCAGAAAACTGCTTAGCCTTTCCCTCCTTATCTCTCTCAGCAATACTAATCTGGTATACTCCAAGTCTCCGAGCTTTTTGTCCAGTTCGTTGGCAAAGTTTTTCCTATTTCCAGTCTTCAAACACTCGGATGCTTTGGAGAACTCGGCAGAAAGTCGAGGGAAGTGACTCATAATTTTTTCTTCCTGCGAGGACACATAGGCCATGCAGAATGGCCGCACGAAGCCACGGGCCTCCAGGTCGTACAACGTTAGGTGGTGAACGTAAGCATAAGCGCCTTCTCTTGAATCGCCCAAGACCACTTTTGAGTCTTCCACAAAGTTCAACTTAGCACTGCTTGAACCTGCAGGGCCTGTGAAGGAGGTCTGATAGTCCACTGACATTATCCTGAGGGAGAAGTGGTTCAGATCAAATGAGCCACATGCCTTGGCTTCATCTGGGACTGTGAGTAACGGCTGCGGACCAACCTGCTCTGAGAACTCGGATACAAGAATAAAGTCTTTGTTGAATTTAACTCTGGATGTCCTGGACCACGGTGATGAGTCACTCGAGTGAGGATACGGCGGGACGGACAGTTCCTCGGGAAGTGCAAGTGGGTCTGCGGGTGATTCCCGGAAATCAGTCTCCGTGGTGAAAGGCAGCAGATCTGGAGAGCCAATCATGGTGGTACCACAGTCCTACACTTATATGGGTGTTTCTGCAACTACACACACTTTTGTCTCTTGAACCTTTTGAGAAAGTAGGTCTCAAGAACAAAAAAAATAAGCTATATAAAATGATCTAAAATTTATTTGAATTGTCTTTACAGATAATACTAATGTTTTACGGCAAGGACATTTCACTTTTTAAAATACTTTTTGTACCGTAAATGTCAAGCAGTGTGGGCTGCTCCTGTAATAACTTCTGATATATTATAAATTACCACAAATAAAATGTTTTCTAAGTCAAATAAAAAAAAAAATACAATAGTTATAAGCCATACGATGACACACTGAAAAGATGTTTCAGTGAATCCAGCAACACTCAGCTTAGATTCTTTTATCCTTTGTCTATGGGGGTGACTTACGCTTCTGTTAAAAGTAGGTCTGTTTCTTTTTTAAAATTGACTTTACATTCAATCTTTTAGTCCGAATCGCTGCATGGATCTACTTAAAAACTTTTTTTTACATATATGTTTAATAGATATTGACAAGTATATTTATATGCTGGTTTAAATGAAAAAAAGCAGATTTAGATTAAAAGCACAGACGGACTTGAATAAAAATATTTTGACTATCAAACGTTAAATAATAATTTATAAAGCTAAATATTTTGTAGGTGAAAGAGAATCAGGACACGAAAAACTATTTTCTGTGCTTCACTCTAAAATATGTGAATGTGTTCAGATCGGTAGAGGCAGAAACACACATATAAACACACACACACACACACACACACACTCACTCAGTTCTCGAAGCGGCCCGGTGACTCAGCCCGGCTCCTCCGGGGATTTTCAACGGGGAGAGAAGCGTTTCCGAGCGGAGAAATCTCCTCAGTCAGCCGGAGAGTCTCCAGTCCGCCCCCACAACCTCCAAAGTCTTCACGTCCGACCGGCAGCCATAGCCCCTCCTGCCAGACCCCCAGTCCCATCGGCCTGGAGCACCGGGCAGGGTAACCTTTGCTCGTGCTGAAGGGTCAGCGGAGTACGGGAGTAAACACTCTGACCGGGGCAGTAAGAGGAGCCGCCTCAGCCATGTCCCACCATGTGACTCAGGACTGAGGGGCGGGACACAGCAAAGCCAGCACTGACTGACTCTTAACTGATTCTCACAAAGTCTCAGTGTCTCTCACTGACTCTCATTGACGCTCACACCCCCCCAGCCACTTTTCCAGCAGGACAGTGTGTTTGAAAAGCCGAATGTGTGTGTGTGTGTGTGTAGGAACGGACCGCCCCGGGCCAAGACGAACCTCAGCGCTCTCTGATTCCTGAGGCTCCACAGACACGTGGGAGGGCAAAAGTGTGAAAAGTGTGAAGCGTTATTAAAGGCCAGAGAGCTCATCTCATGCCAAGACATAATTCTCAAAACCCTTTGCTTTTGTTTGGACTGGATATAATGTCAGCACAATTTTGAATTCTGCGATCATTATGCTGTTGAAGAAATTTTGTTCAGTAATATGTAAACCTGTGTGATGCTGAATTACTTTCCTTTTTCGTGATCCAACACAAAGTGAATGTCCGTGCACTAAAGACAGACCAGATATATATTCTTCCAAGACAATAGTTTGAGCTATTGTGGCTGAATGTGTAATACAGACTGTAACATATTGAACATAGTCAGTTACATTTCTTTTGAGTATTTCTGATGTCTTGTAATACTATTTCAAAAATAAACAACGCAACACACAAACTGTGGAAGGTCCGAGTAAATCCAGCATCTGTCAGCTTCGGACCAGAAGTTAGGCTCGGTTCTCTTTTCAGGTCCTGTTTGGTTCGAAACAATAAAAAGCTCGAGCTCGGAAACGAGACGTGCGAGCAGAAGTAACTCAGGGCAGGAGCGGAACCAAGAAAACAGCATGGAATTAAAAGACAAAAAAGAGCAGGAGAGGAGGAGACATGGCTATGAAATCAGTAAAACATTTAATGTGTGTGTTATATATTTTATATACAAACACAGACCTTCTTCAATCACTGGAAAGTGGCCAAAAAAATGTCCAACCCCATTAGAGTGGAAATGTACATCTATTCACTTCAGTCAAAGGAACTGACTGGCAAGATGGTCACATAGATCTGTGCCTGTCCAACAATCCTGTGTTCACATTGGTAAACTGACTTCTTAAAGGAGAATTTCACCAATTTTTCTGTATAGTTCAGTAACACAAACAACTCAGACCCTGTCTGAGTGGTTTGGGTAGTGTATGAAAAAAATAAATAAATAAAAATAAAAAATAAATAAATACTCTTCACGGGCTTGTGACGTTCACAACACCAAAATCTCCACATAGTGACAGTCTTGAATCAAAGGAACAGTAAAGAGCTGGAAACCTGATGTGAGGCTTGGTAGAAACGCAACAGTTCACTTAAAGCAGACACAAAATCTGAAATTATTCAAATAAGCTCTTTATTTAGGTACCATTACACACAGACAAAGTTTAATTTAAAAAAATACTCACAGTAGAACGTTCTGGCAGGCTGTGTCGAACGTACAGCCTCCCACAGAACACTGGCTCCACTACTGACTCACCAGAGGAAAGAAACATTCAGCAAAAACGCAAATCAGGAAAAAAAAATCTGAGAATGAACCGCAGTCTCGCTTTATTGCTTTTCCAAAGTTACACACACTTCAAAGAGAAGATAAAAGTCACAGTGCTGGTCTGGCATTTGGTAAACGTCCCCAACATCTACTTTTTGCCAAGCCGAGCAAAAAGTGCTGCTGCATAACTAGAACTCTATGGCTAAAACCAGACCGCTGTAGATCACCGGATTATTAGAGAAAAGACCAACCTGTTGGCTGCCACCGCCACTTGAGGTTAACATAGTCGACCCTGCTTTGCTCCACCTGAAGGTACTCGATGTTCATGTGTTTAGTGCAAGCATAAGGCAAAGCAGAATATCTTTATATCTGTTCTAACGTTCATACCACACTCCACTCACTGCATGGTAGAGATTACTGCTGAGAACACAGGGGATACAAGGTTCTGTAGTTGTACTTCCTTTACCACGCTGTGCCAGGCTATGAAGAACATTCTCAGATGTTCCAGGTCCGACAATTCCAAGACTGGCATGACCCCACACATCTGATCCAACTAATCAGTTCAATAACAAGCCCTTCCTGAGTCCAAGAGTGTGCAGTTCTCAAACCAGTCCCCCAAGGCCCCGAGATGCTCCACATTTTTAACCCCAATCCATCTCGGAAAAGAGCGGACCATCAGGGGACAGGTTTGAGAACCAGTGTTAGACCAGAGAAATGGGTACTCCAGGACTGGGAACCAGTGGCTGAGTGCGTTTAAGTGAGTGTGTGTGTGAGCATGGATGAACGCACCCAGTTTGACTACAAGATGCATGACACATATCATCACTGTCATAAAAATGTCAAAATATTGGGAATTTCACCAATTTTGCAATCAAAATTTCCACACGGTTCAAGTGGTTTGATGTATCGAGCATCGCTCTAGCTTCTAAAAGCTCCCCTCACAGAAAGTTATTACAAGAAATGATAACGAACATGAGGCCTAAAACACTGTTTCACTATGTTCTGTTTGTCAAGAAATGCCCAGAAGGCAGATGGCATGACGACAGTTATGACAGTGAAGATATGCATCCATACACTTTTCGTCCGGAAAACTCATATGAGCAGGATCTCTGGCTCGCTCACGGCACAGTAGAGCATGAAGCCCATCTCGTCAATGTCGTCCTCGGTGAAGCCCTGTAAAAGATTGACAGTGGGCTTAAAATAACTGGGCAGGACCCCGAGCTCCAAGTAGCCAATCAGCTCCGTGATGGCTTGCTGGAACCTATCGGCGAACACAGCTTCTGACCAATCAGATTCTTTCTCGCTCATGTGCAGGATGACGTTGCTAAGCTGGGTGCCCGTGAGCTTGTGGAGGGCGGGGCAGTTCCGGCACACCGCCTTTAACGTTTTGAGGCACTTTCTTCTGATCTCCGAGCCGCCGTTGGCCTGGTCGAGGCTGGCCAGCCGGGCGGTCTCGCTGGTGTACAGGCTCTGGTACCACACGTAGTCGAACGAGCCGGTGATTTCTGGCTGCGCCGCCAGAGTCATTTCCCCGAGGCGCACAGTCGGGAGCACGCTAATGAACAGCTGTTCATCGTCATCATGGTTTCTTGCGTTCAGGCTGCGGATCTCGAGCTTGAGCGCCGGAGACCCAAGCACTGGCAGCACCTCGCACTCCAGAGTCCCACTCAGCGACGGCCAGTTCATGGACTCCATCACAGACTTGCCCAGTTGCTCGGCGACGAGCCGGGACGACAGGTAGCACCCCACGAGGTGCCGATCCCAGTAGCTCCGCCCACGAGGGAAATACTCGAGGTTTTCCCGGCGCAGCATGCAGTACTGAGGGTGGCCCAGGAACGTGTCCTCTCCTGCAATAGGGGTCCACAGACTGGGCTCCAGCTGTAACACACAAACCACACAACTGCACAGGTCAGGGTCCGGAATTTGGGTTGCATTTGGTCTGTTAATAACAATCTGCTGGGACGTTTTCAGACACAATCGATGGACAGCATTTTAATGACCATACACTGCCATAAGCAATTAATGTGTCTTTTCTGACACCAACATCGAGAGCCGTTGAGGCTTAAAATGAGAGTTTTTTTTTTAAATCTAAAAGTAGGTGATCAAAGAAATACAAAAAGTCACACAGCTGCAAAATCGCCCACTGACCCCACATGTAGTCAATCAGTCAAGAGACAATGGAATTCAAATTTTGATTTCACAATAAGTGAGTGTGTGCTGCTTCAGGCTAGATCTGTCAACTCGAAGAGATTCACTTGAACCCCCCTCCCCCCATTCTAATGTCCCACCCAGATAGAGAGACACACACACACAGTACCTGTAGAGGCACGAGCAGGCTGGCGTGATCGGCTTTGACCACCTGCAGGTCGTCGAGCAGCGACCCTGCCAGGGTCATCTCCCCCAGAGGCATGTCGGCGTGTTTGGAGCGCAGGAAGGCGTGGATCTCGGTGGCGATGTCTAGAGCTCGCTGTTTAGCCCTGGACACCTCATCGGCGGACAAACACACACGGGTGCGATAATACTGCTGCAGGCGCTCTGCGAACGTCAGCACACACAGGTCCATCCGCTTGCGGCGAGGATTCGCTTCAGGCTCAGTCTTTGGAGGCTGCGGTGGAGGCTGAGACAGATCAGCTGCGAAAACACAGTGAGAGAGGAGGACGGTCACAGAGAGCCTTTCAGAGCCACCTGAACTACAACATGCCCGACTAGTGGTGCCATCAGAGTCATAATGACCGCGAGATGTCTGGAACTCTGACGTTCTGCTACAGGTTTTTCAAACAGGCTTGAGTCTGCACTTCTAATCAAACTCATTTATACCTTCTTCATATTAGGAAGGATGCTGAATAGTAATCGTTTTAAAAGGTCACACTGTAAAGCTAAGGAACAAAACTCAATATGGCCACCACTCAAGAACTCCTATACCACCACCTTTTAGGTGAAATGATGGACCCGTTCTCTCGGCAGCCCGTGTGTTCTGTACCTTTCTTGGTTGCTGCAGTGATCTGTTTCATGACCACGCCCTCAAGGCCTTTTCGCAGTAGTTTGGGCGAGGCGCCGACCAGGCCCAGCTCCTCCCAGCTGTCCGTCATCTTCTTATCAGGCTTCTCATCATCAGGAGACCGGGCAGCACGCTCTATCCACTATCACACGAGGGGGAAAAAAGAGTGAAGTCTACATAAATAAATAAACAAGCCAACCAACCCTGAAACAAACTATAACAGTTCAGTGAAAAATCAGTTCAGTTTTGCAATATTCCACTGACCCAACATGTAGTCAATCAGTCAAGATCCAGTTCAATTCAATTTTATTTATATGGCGCTTTTCACAACCAAGTTGGCACAAAGCAGCTTCAGGTCCGAGCCCCTAGTGAGTGAGCCAAAGACGACGGAGGCGAGGAAAAACTCCCTCGAAGTCACACAGACTCCCTCAAGAGACACTGGAGTCCAAATTTTGATTAGAACAATGGTTCTAATCTCTTTAGATTACAATGTTGTAAATCCAACATTGGTAAAAACACTGAAATTTAATAATCGCCCAAATAACTTCCATAAGAACACATCACCAAACCTCTCTCAAACTGTATGCAGATCTTAGTAAAAGTGCGCAGGCTTGTGGGGGCGGTTTAGGACACAATTTACCACTGCTTTGACTGAAACTGCTGCATGTAGCGATGAAGTTTTGATCATTCTGTGTTCTGAACCTCATCTAGAAGTCTGTTCCACCTTAATGAAGATCCGGATACAGTTTAAACAGTTTAAGGTAAAGTTTTGGTGATGTGTTTGGGGGTCAGTGGAAAAATGTGTAAGTTTAATATTTGCTTCTTCATTGGAACCTTCCCAACAAGAGTCAGCACAAGCTCATACTAAATCAGTTTAGATGTGACTAGCTAACTAAAAGCCTCCTTGCTGTCGAAGAGGGGGTTGAACAGCAAGCTTCTTAAGATTGTGAAACAGTTACAAAAAGGACAGCACTGTGTGTGTGTGTGTGTGTTTGTGTATTTATTACACCCACTCACCCATCCACCCATTAACCTACTTCACTCGGTTTTCAGTTTCTGTATAAGTTTGGCTTTGTTTATATTTCATAACTTTCTGAATGTTTTGTCCAGTCATTTCACTAGATGAGACTCTCACTTCCCAAACCACAGATTACAGAAAAGGTGTGGAAAAGGTGTGTCAGTACCTCCTTAGTAACTCATCTACAGAATGCACCTTTAAAAGGGCCCAACCACTACATTCTTCTTGTATTTTATTTTTTCCCCCTTTAGCATCATGTTGTGTGTGATTTTATACCCCATTCATTCTATAGGACAATTTTCCAACATCTCCTTATCCCTCACAATCAAAAAGGTTTTGTTATTGTGGCTGCCTGGTGGTCTGGTGGTCAGGGAATTGTCCCTGCAATCAGAAGGGGGGTTCGAATCCCCAGACTGCTAGTGGCACCACTGAGCAAAGTACTGTCCACACACCGACTGCCCCCCAGGGCGCCCCATTGGTGGCTGCCCCCTGCTTCACTTGATGAATGGACTGAATGCAGAATTGTTGCTTGTTCACACTGTGTGCTGTGGTGTGGAGTGTTCACATGTGACTATAAGGGGCCACTTTACTTTAAGAAATATCTACATGACCCCTGTTCTGACTAGCTACTCCGTACGGTCACATTCACATTCCTTATAACATCAGTGTGAATAGGCAGGCCTGAACTGCTGTAGGCTGAATTGGTGAAATGGGTTTGTGGCTGTGAAAGAAACAACTGTTTCCCAATCATGGATTAAGCCTGTACTATGGTGAAGTTTAGGCTTCTCTCTTTAAAGGGGACATATTATGCAAAACTCAATTAAAAAAAAAAGAAAAAAAAAAAAAAGTTATAATCGGTCTATGGGCTATTACAAAACATGTTCCTGAAGTTCACTAAATCACGCACATAAAGAGACTGAAACTGACAAGAATAGAGCTGGTGAGATCTCTTTATGTGAGAGTGATTTTGTGCAAAGAACTTTATGAACATGTTTTGTATTGCCCCTAGACCTATTATAACTAAAGTGAGTTTTGCAAAATATGTCCCCTTTAAAGTTAGACCTTCAGCACAATTACCATGCAGTACTGGCCAAAAACATCTGGATTACATTCAGACAGGCCATGGTACGATTACTGGCAGTTTATTTTAAAACAAGCTAAAGCCAGGACAAAGACTGCTGTGGGTGAGCGCTACACAGTGCACATCTCATTGAAAAGCTCAGGGTCAAAACCGGCCCCCGCCCATAATATCACAGCTATGAAGGCATTGTTTCAGATGACACTGCTCCTTTAACAGACTGAGAGTGTAGCCTCACCTTTTTCACTGCTAATGTAGCAATGCCCAGCACCGCCGCCCCGCCCACTCCAAGCACCAGCCGCGCATTTGACAGCAGGAAGTCGATGATGGCAGCGATTCCATCCTCACCTCGTCTTTTACTTGAATAATACATCGCTCAGCCTGCAGCAGCACAGAAGAATAGAAACAGGTTATGCTATTGACTGTATTTGATCCAAACCGGATCCTGCTGCTGGTCAAATCACACATTCTATTGATGTTCTCAGTGAAAAGCAGTTGAACACACTTCTGCATGGAACAACTTAAATATGACATTTTAATGCATTTATTCTAACATACATAAACACTTCATGTTTTTTCTTCACTTAGGGAACCTTCTAGTGCAGAAATATCAGTCCTTGCACAGATGAGATCTAATCACAGATTTTCAACAATATGTCTGGGGACATTTCAAAACTTTAATCATTTTTTGAAGTAGCTCAAGGTTGATTCTGTCCTATTTTGAATCACTGTCTTGTCAAATCCAACCTCTTCTCCAGTTTCTTCGCTGACTGTTGGGACTTAATTTTCTGGGATTTGTTGACATTTAGTAGAATCCTCACCAACCCTTAGCTACAACCTAACACGCCTCATTTTCTGCTCCAGCCAATCAGGGACTCCTGAAGAGGTTGACTGGCCACAGCAGGTGCAGATTGTGGATGGAAATACGCTTCTCGTGAATGTAGATCTCCAGAACCAGGGCTGGTGACCACTGTTTTATCCACTCAGTTTTTTTTCCTTGCAAATGGCTGCCCCACAAACCCAAAGCACAACAGATTCAAGCTTCACATCCAAGCATAAACTTATGCATAGGTGTAATCACTCAGTTTATTACATTCTGGAACTTACTATAGCTCACTTGAATTAAGGCGTTCTGAGTCAATTAAGCGGTGAAAAAAAACAAAAAAAACAAAACGACACACACCTTGCTTACAATTGTCAAAAATATTCCAATCTAAAACAACATGATGACTAGATTGTTTTACCACAGTACATCGTAACTGTTGACTGTCCCTTCCTTTAATGGAACACAATGTCGGCACAACTCCTGGTTGAGAAGTTAAAAAAAAGGGGCAAAAAATGGAAAATTATTTGTCTGCACAAAACAATCCAACAAATTTTACTGTCTACTTAATCACACCGAAACTTCACTTCCGTTTGAGTATTTTAAACCAAAAGTAAGTAAAAGTATGGTTACATTTGTGGAATATTATTTACATAAAACCTTTCATTTGTAGAAGTACAAGAAGTACCAGGTCTACTTGACTATTGGGTGTGACCATTTGCAAAACTGTCAAGATCCTCAAGTGAAAAACAAAACATAGTAGTGGTAAATGTTTTATTTGAAAATATTCAGGGAATCACAACGATATCCCAATTTCACTTTACAGAAAGTGTACAACATTTTCCATTTCTGTTGGTTTTAGATAAGACGGTGAGATTTAAACAGTGTAGTGATTTTGCATATCTTGTTGCACTGGCTGTGAGCACTTCCTGTCAAAAATAAACACGCCTAGAAAAACACACTGGTGGAAACAGTCGTTCAGGAACACAAGCCGATTCAGTGATATCACAGGGTCACAGGTTTCCAGGCCACAGCTGATGATCTAATACACATAAGACAGTGGTGATATCACCTCAGTGTAGTTTGGCCACAGATTCTCAGTCTATAAAACGGCAATATGTAGTCATTAAGATTGCTGTTAATGCAACTGACCATTTCAGATATTAGGATCCAGACAAAATATAAAAGTTTTGTTACATGCCATGTAACAACGTGGGGGAACATGGAATAAAAGTTCATCAAAGCTTCGGTAAGAGGCTGAAAAGATCTTGCCGAGGCCTAATATTAAACCTAAATTCAAAGAATGAAAACTACTGTTTCTGAAGGTGTTTTTCCTATGTAGCCTGTCCCAGTGACTCACTGGGGTTCCCACTGCTGAAGTAAAGCCAGCATTGGAGTTTCAGATCACGGATCAGAGCTGCTTAGAAAAAGGAAACACATTCTGGCAGGACAGCGGTTATTCTGCTTAGAGTGTGAAATACAAAAATACGCCTAGCCTGAGGTCCCCAGGACTGAGATGATGTAAAGAACTTCTAAAACACTGCACCCCAGCAGGGTGTCAATTTTAATAGAAAAATGTTATGAACTATACATTCACCACATATGACAGTTCCTGCAATGCACAGCCTGGGCCAAATCATATACACACTCGTTTACATACACTCAAATTAATGCCCTACAGAGTCTATAGGAACAGCAGGTTCAACAGGTTAAATGAGCTGCTCAGTTTAGTTGGGCTTCAATGAGAATGATTCTTTTTGCACTGTTTTCCTACAATTCTGTCCTTAAACTTGAGTGCTAGGCTGCAGATTCACACAAGAAAATGTGGGCGAGCGTTAATGAGGAGTGACGGCGTCTTTCAGATTTAGAGCCTACACCTGACACTTGTATGAAGACGATCAGAAATAGCCAAACGTGGATCACCACTGCTCTGCATGCAACCTGGGCTCAAGGGACACCAACACGGCAACAGCCCATACTCCGCAGCTGTGCCCCCACCAGAGCTAAATTTGGACTTGTCCTGGCCTACCAACTTTACTGTAAAGCTCATGTACCGAAGGTGGGCAGTAGCAAAGAATCAGACCGCCGCTAATACAGCCCAGCCAGAAAGAGAGACAGACTGGGTTATTTCCACATGACATTCAAGACTTTTCCTCCAAAGTTACCTATCCATACCCACAAATATATTCATTTTCAACCCTCCCGGAGAGGCTGGAAAAGCTTTACAGAACACAGAGAAAAACCCAATCACACAGAGAAAACGGGAATTAGATTAGAAGGGAGTTGTTGTTTGTTAAAATACCTACATTCGATATGTGTGTCAAAGGTTGCACTGTCTGGAAACCTGAAGAGGGGTTACAATTCACCAACAAAACAAACCTAACACAGTACTGAATCACTACTACACCGTTTAGGCCTGAGTAGCAAACCTTTACTTTAGAGTTTAATTTACATCACTACTGTAAAACCTAGTAAACAACTAGAATCTGCACTGCAGATCCTGAAAATAATAATTTGTTAGTTTTAAGAGCCTAAACAAAGCTACTGAATCAGAACTGTTAAGCCTAATAAAATTTACAGAATCAGATCTGTAAAGCCTAGAAAAAGATCCAGAATCACTATTGTAAAGCCTAGTAAAAACAACCGAATCACTACTGTAAATCCATGCAAAAACTACTGAAATATTACTATTTATTGGTGCAGGTTATATTATACTGTTGTGCTGTACAGTTTCAATCTATTGGTTGTGCTGCTAATAAAGGGTTATATCTTATCTGTAAAGAATGGGGAAAAACTACTGAATCAGTTCTGTAAAGCCTAGTAAAAAGCTACTGGATCACTAATATAACAACTACTGAATCAGTGCTTTATCACCTAGTACAGTACTGATTCGTTACTATGAAGTGCAGTAAAAGGTACTAACCCACTACAGCAAAGGTTAGAAACAGCCACTGAATTGCACATAATTCACATAACACTGAAACACTATCTTCTACACACCTGACACTGCCTGAACAGATCTGAGTCTGAGAGTGAGTCTGAAGACTGAGATGTGTCTGTGCTCCAGATCTGAGTCTGAGAGTCTGAAGTAGGACAGAACTGTGTCTGTGCTCCAGATCTGAGTCTGAGAGTGAGTCTGAAGTAAGACTGAGATGTGTCTGTGCTCCAGATCTGAGTCTGAGAGTCTGAAGTAGGACAGAACTGTGTCTGTGCTCCAGATCTGAGTCTGAGAGTGAGTTTGAAGTGGGACTGAGGTGTGTCTGTGCTCCAGATTTGAGTCTGAAGTAGGAGTGAGGTGTGTTTGTGCTCCAGATCTGAGTGAGTGGGGGGAGCTGACCCAACTGACGTTAGTTTCTTGTAAGAGTGTGTAGTTTTAAATGTTAGATCAGACCTGATGACTGTAGGGGAGTGGAATGTCTTGTCTGTGTGGACTGAAGGAGCTCGGGCCCAGACGAAGCTCAGATTGACCATTGCTGTTTTGCTGTTAGCTGTTTTTCTACTAGCCAACTCGGCTAAACCCCACTTCTACCGCCTTTACCCCTAAAATGAACAAACAAACGTGGCGTACCTTCTTCCTCAGCGTCCTCTCCCGCTCATACTGAACATGAAGAGAGAAAATCGAGGGTTAAACGAGAATTGACGGTGATCTCTACTCCTGCTCTCCCGTCGCTTCGTCCATTCTCCACCAGCACAGATATCGAGGAGTAACGCGGGGGCGGGGCTTTGTTTGATTGACGGGGCTCCAGGCCAATCCCGAGCCACAAGTGAAATGACGGCACATTGTTTTGACGCAAGACGTGCACTACGTGTTTCAGTCGTTTGGGATTTGGTCAGAACTTGCTGCCAGCGACTCTATCGCAAACTCAAACACACCCATAGCCATGGAAAAAATGGGACCACTTATCCCTTTTTTCTGTTCACTGTTTGTACAATTTGCGGCAGTGTGCGTGTGTGTGTAAAATGCACAGGTTGCTCTTTTATGAACTATTGCAGTCTGCGCTGTGTAAAAAATAAGAAATGCCTCCATGTGTTGTAGGAGCAGTAGTGTTTGTATAGCAGCTTTTCTATGTATTGTATTCCTGCAGCTTCACTCCTGATTCAGTTTCTGATGGGATGAAACAGAGCTCACACATGCACACATTATGCTCTTAATATCTGTTTTAATTGTTGCAGTTGTAAAATAATGTAGGAGTGTTGTGTAGTTTAACATTTCCAAGGTATAAATTATTCATATGGATCATTTTTAAAAATTAATTCTCCAAACACATTATATATATATATATATATATATATATATATACACACACACACTCATTATGTGCCATCTTATGTGCAATAGTCTTACCTTTTATTTACTACTTATGTCAATATTGCATGCAATACTTGGTATAGAGAACAACTCCAAACCACTACTGGTTTTAACTAGGAAGTAAGTAAAGTGGCCCCTTATAGTCATGTGTGAACACACCACAGCACACAGTGTGAACAGTGTGAACTTCTTTCTCTGCATTTCACCCATTCACCAAGTGAAGCAGGGGCTGCCACCAACAAGGGGCGCACAGGGAGCAGTGTGTGGGGACGGTACCTTGCTCAAGAGTACCTCAGTGGTGGCACTAGTAGTTGGGACCCAGAGCCTTCTGATTGTAGGAGCAACACCCTAACTACCCTAAATTACTTGGCAGTAGTTTATTTATCTATAGCATTAATATAGTGTATTTTGTACACTAGTATTTCTCAGTTTTGACTTATTAGATTATATTGTTTTTGTGTGTCTGTGCAGCCACTGCATAAGCAATTTCCTCTGAGATCAAGTCTTCTGATTCTAAATTAAATGCAAAAAACTATAATTATACAGAAATCCATTCCATCAGGTAGACCCTTTCTCCTTCCTGCCTCACACAATTTTGACTCTGTATTTTAAATACCTGATTTTTCTGAAATCGTTGTCAAAATAATCAGATTCTCATTTTTGACCTCGTTTTTTCTTTTTTTTAAAACTAGCATTACTTTTTGAGAAATTTTCCATAGTAATCATTTTAAGATTAAGTATTTCAATACTCTTTATTTTGACACAAGTCAAAATTAGGCGAAAATGTGTATTCTGCTATTTATTTTAATACTGCTGCCAGAAATAAGATTTTTTCCCCCCTTATAACCGGCAAAAATGAATTAGGAGCCAAACGTCAAAAACTAAAGCAGAACAGAGGAAAACCAATAGATTTAGAAAACGAGTTAATCAAAAAGGTGTACCTGTATATGTGGACCTCAGTGTGTGTGTGTTCTGTAGTGTGAGAGAATGCAGAGGAACTTCATGAAGCAAAAACTCCACACATTCACTTTTTTTATTTAATATAGCTTCTCTTTAAGTTCATCTCTTTTCAGGCCTGTACATCTTTGATGCAAAAATACACACGTGTTTACAACAAAACCATAGCTCTCACCCTTTGAGTCACACCTACTGAATTCAACTTTTCAAAATAGAAATTGAGAACCAACATGGAGAGTTTATCTGAACTCACACTCTGACTTGTGGGTTTAATACCCTGTAGTCTCCAGCTTGCACAGGGGACCTGAAATGAAACTGCTAAGGTCACAACTTTGGATCATCTGAGCTGCAACGTGGGAGAAAATGGCCAAAAGATGATGCTGCTTCTCTCCTCCTCTGCAGCAATCAAACAGAGCCGTTTCAATACATGTAGAGCTACTACTGCGAAGGTTACATGGTTAAGCTTAAGTGGTTGTTCAATAACGTTTAACCATAGTGTCAATGAGGACTTCAGACAGTCTTCATCTGTACAACGCGAGCACTTGCTTGGCACTGCAACTGCAGCCTTTTTGCAAAAGAATTCCACTGATTTTTCAACATTTCTATGTAATTAAATGGCTACGATGTAAACAGTCTTTCGGAAGGGTTTGATCTTCAACGATCTGTTCTAAATAAACATACTGAGTTCTTGGTGATGACAGTTCATCACCTAAAAGCACCGTCACACAAACTAGAACATGTAATTAACATGCTTCCTTAAGCCTGAGACATTGTTTCACCAGTGTTTTCACAGGTTTTGGGCCAAAATGTGTGTTTTCCACAGCAGAGAGAGACACACAGGACGTTCAACAGCAAAAAAGAACCCAAAGAGAACACCACCCCATGTTTACCACTATTTTATCATCAATCCATACGAAAATGTGGGTTCACTGGTGGGTTTGGATAGTAAATAAAATGGAGATGTGACCCCTGGATTAATTCACGAGCACTGAAAATAAATGAGCCAAGTTTCTGTACAATGAACCAATTCCAATCAAACCTACCCGAAACGACTTTGTTTACATATTAACCATTAAGTTATGCAAAAATTGTGAAATAGCAAAACCCCATGCAGTTGCATTTTCAACATTGAGGTACTTGCCTCCCATTTCCAATACATCTCTATCTGCCTGAACTGCCACCGTTTCAAACCCAACGACCGAAACTTCTACGAAAATCAAAAAAAGAAAAAAGAAAACAAACGAAAACAAATAATTAACATTAAATCCAAAACGGCAGACAGGACAGAAATAAATAAACATGCAAGAAACGCAAAAGCCAAGTGAGGCCCTAACACCCAGTCTCAAAACCACGTTATCTCAACTGTCCATTTCTATGCCATATCATAGTGGGAGCTCACTGAGCCGAAATTGAGGGTATATTCAATCAAACACCTCGAAAAGCAAGGTAAGCACACCTTTACTTGTCTCCCACAGCGTACGTATGCCTAGTAAACAATCCTGAAAAGCTACGAATCTACATTCTCTCTTCATCACACAGTAAGAAATAAACTCAGTAGATTAAACAGTGATGTGAAAACTCACTCAAAGAGTATTTTCGAACTTCAAATATTTGTTGATTTCTCCAAGAGTATTCAAACAGCCTTCAACTGTAGTTGTGTTTTAAATGGTTTAAGTATTTTTATTACTGCAGCTCTAAACATACAATTCATAATTAAGTCTGCTGTTCCCGTGCCGTGTGTTGCTGCAGAAGACACGATTGTGACCTCTAGTTCAAATATGGCTCTATTTGCTTAGTCGCTAAAGGTGTAGCAAAAATGTTAGCAAATGTAAATTATTTTATTTTTCACCATCAGGATATTAGTTAGCAACCTGTTCATCCGCTGTCAAGTCTCACCCAACAAACAGGCTGGAGGCTCTGAATTCCCAGTTTCAGTGTCGCGCTCACCAGATTAGTACTATCCCACAATGAGTATCACTGTACTCAAACACTTGAAACAAATTCATCCAACTTAGGACTTCATTCCCAGCTCTTCTTGTAACTTTAGTACTGAGGCAAAAAAACAAACAAAAAAAGAACAACCACCAAACAAACAAAACTTGTCACTCTTTCAGGTAATTTAGAGTTTTTCAGACTCCTCTAGGTTTAATAGCTCGGAGGTGACGCAGAAGCCTAAACAAAAGCAGCTATATTTTGTTTATTTCATCATTTTTAAAGCCCTTTGCTGATGCTTTTTGTGGCTTGGGGTAAAAAAAAAAAAAAAAGACGAAGCTTCCGAATACGAACAAGTTTGATCACCAACATAACAGATGAATAATTATTCGGACAAGCCCGGTCAGTCAGGCCCCACGTCAAAATTTCCTATAATTGTAAGGTGCGAGTATGATAGAAGAGCAGCCTCAAAAAGCACAAACAACATGTAGCAGTCCAATATTAACAGAGAATAATCCTTTTTGATTGTGCAGCTGTTTTTCTAATGATGAAGGCTAAATGCAAGGACTGCTGTAGAACGGAAACTCTGCAGCACCGAATCAAGACTCAGATATATAAACTTCTCATTAAACCTTTTCCAACAGAGACAAGCTCGCAAATATGAATAAGAACACACCTTCACACTCACTAAAGTTAAATGACATACTTTTACCATTTTTTCCATACCATAGCCTATTGGCAAGGACTAATTCTATGGTCTGGGTTCTCCCCGATATGTCTTTGTCAACAGACTTGTCTTAATACTGCTTGTCCATCAAAGCCTGTGGAATTATCCACTCGAGGCCCATCCGTTATGGCTCATCTACTGCGGTTACCAAACACTGCTGTCCAGATGGGCAGCTTTACGAGTCTGAAAGAAACATCATGTGGCTTATAGTTGACCACTAAAGGGTTAGCAGTTACAGTTAACATGTCTTCTTTTACTGACAGGAAAGCTCCTCAGTGGCGCCTCATCTTGACTTGGCGGGAAGGTGCCTCGGTGTGTGTGTGATGAGAATGTTTGTAGAGCGAGGCCGCCTCCACCCTTCTCCAGGAGTTCTCAGAGCCGGTGTCACCATGCCGATTTTGCCTTGAAAAGAGAGAGAGCCTCTGCTGTTCTTTGTCCATCTCTAAAATGCGAGGCCTGAGAGAGAGAGAGAGAGAGAGAGAGAGAGAGAGAAGAGAGAGAGAGAAGGGAGAGAGAGGAGAGAGAGAGGGGGGAGTGAGGGGAGAGAGGAGAGAGAGAGAAGGGAGAGAGGAGAGAGGGGAGAGAGGGGAGAGGGGGGAGAGAGAGGGAGGAGAGAGGGAG
>JBBPCX010000088.1:29555109-29588455 GCA_037974365.1 Hydrocynus forskahlii | reverse complement strand
AAGTCCAGGGCAAAACTCTCCTTATAACTTCAGTGTGAGTGGGTGAAGTAAAACTGCTGTGTGCTGATTTGATGGATAAGGTGGATATAGGTGAATGCACTGGCTTTTGTGATATCAAAGTAAAAACTGATTCAAATCAGGCTGGTTTTGCAGCTTTGTTTCCATTTATGGATTGCATGGGGGTGAAGTGTTTGTTTTGGATTTTTAAGTACGCTTATATACAACATCAAACTTAAAAAAATGAAAGATTTTGTTTTAATGATATGGATCCTTTAATACTAATATAGTGCTACAAAAACTCTTACCTGTGCTGCAAGACATCACCCGCCAGGTCCTCACCGGTGGTCCAGGAGTGGACTGGACACAGGAAAGTCACACCTATACATACAAACAAATGAATTAATTAACTTTATTAATATGGTATATGATAAAGAGCAATGCTTTCGCTCAGCCAGAGCATAAAGGAAGAGAGTGCCTTATCAGTAAGGCTGCGCACACACACACCCTCACACACTCACACACTATCAGATATCGACTAATCTGCATCATCCCAAGCTGGTGAAGAGAGAGAGACAGCGTGACTGGATGACTGGATGAGAAAAGAGAGACTGGAAAAGACAAAGAGAGAAAGAGAGAGAGATATTAAAGAGAGAAGAGACAAAGTGGAAAGAGATAGGGCAATGAAAGGCTAACAGATTGGCTGGAGTGAAGAGAGGAGAGATACACGACACCAGTTCTGATTTCTATCCTCGCGGTTATCGCAGTGCCTTGATTTAACCCATTAAAAGCTAAATACATTTGTGAGACATTCTACCATCAGTGAGCAGCATCTTTGCTTTTACTCTGTGCTCATAAACGAGGACAGCTAGTTAATGAACGTTTCGTGAATAAACTCATCACTTAAAAGCGCGTCCACACCGAGTCCTCCCTACAGCACACTACAAAAGCCCTTAAACTGCAGTCTTATTATTCAAGTCAAGTCAAGTCAAGGCAAGTAGGTTTTATTGTCATTTCTACAATATACACACAGCACACAGTTAAACGAACCAACGTGCCTCCAGGATCATGGTGCTACACAAGAGCAGAACAGAACAAAACACAAGACCACAAGTGCAGACAGGACGAAGAACAAGAGCAACAGTACATTTAGACGAGACAAGACAAGACAACGTTCAGTGCAATTGACACCAATAATAGCAACAGTGAGGATAAATACAGTATTTTGACAGGTACAGTACTCTAACAGCAGAGAGTTGTGTGCAGAAGAACCGCAATAAATATGATTGTGATTCATCTTTTATATTAATCTCAAGACTAATAATCTTTACCCTATTACCTACTACTTACTGTGAGCTAAATGGTAACTCCTGTGACATTAAAGTTATGTAGTTATGAGCCCTTGCAGCTGAAAGGGTTCTACAGCATGAGAAACATGCAGGATTTGTGTTTTTTTTCTGAAGTACTGTTGACCTAAGGTGATTTGTAGATTTTTGCTCAGTTTGATCTTGTTCAGTCTGCCGTACCGTCGAAGCAGTGCACCTGCAGGACCATGTGGGCTTTTTTGCGGTTGGCGGTCCACTCCAGCAGAGAGAGGGGGTAGGTGCGGGCCGCCTCAGGACCCAGGTGGGACTTCTGCATGGCCTGGAGCAACTTGTGCTGGCACAGTGCCTTAAAGCCGTTCAGAGCATAGTCTGACAAAAACCTAAGGGAGGCAGAAACAGAGAGAGTGTGTGTATGAGTGTGTGTGTGTGTGAGAGAGAAAGAAAGAAAGAAAGAGCAAGAGAGAGGATTGGAACACAAATCACACTGTAAGGAGCCAGGAGTCCATTACTGGCGCCAGGCTCGTAAACAAGAAGAGCAACTGCAACTAAACACTGTTTTCTACATGTCAAACTCCTGGTTCACCAACGAAGACCAGCTGAGGCACAGCGTTCTGACCATTCAGGGGGTAGATTTTACACAAAGTAAAGTTAGGCCTATTTAAATGTGATGGAGGCACAGCGTGCCTTTTCTTTTCTTTCGACAGGATTTAAAGTGTGTAACGTGGCTGGCAGTAACTTGGTAAAAAGCAGGTGTTGATTTTAGTGTAGCTTTACGGGTATGAAGAACAGACGTAGACTACTTAAGCACTGATGTACGTCGCTCTGGGTAAGAGCATCTGCTAAATGCCGTAAACGTAAGCGTGTGTGTGGGTGTGTGTTTTTTTGTGTGTGTGTGTGTGTATTTGTGTGTGTGTGTGTTTGTGTGTGTGTGTGTGTGTGTGTTTGTGTGTGTGTGTGTGTGAGTGTGTGTTTGTTTGTGTGTGTGTGTGTGTGTGTGTTTGTTTGTGTGTGTGTGTGTGTTGTCTTACTTTAGGAGATATTTCTCCATTTTCTCACTCGGAGCAAAGGAACTCAAACAGGCCGCCATCAGCAGCCAGCCTCTCTCCGCGTTGCGCTGGTTGCCATTTCGCCACACCTGATTGGCCACCTGAGCCAAAATCTCATCCCTGACCTGTGGCGTCGCCAGGCCCCGCTGGATGATGTAGTTTCCAAACAGGTTCTCTTGAGCACCATTCAAGTTTGGGTCCCCCATGAAACGCAAAATCTGTTCAAAAAGATTTGTACCATTTTCAGAAGAACACAAAACCCAAACAACAAGCACACGAGACACGTGGACATGAAAAATATTGTTTTACCAATAGGAAAATATCAACAGCGTCTTGTTTCAGGTCATCCTCCAGGCGAGTCAATGGAGCATGAAGAGGTGCTGTCAGCATCCCAAACTCCAGTTCCTGTACACACATTACTCATATAAGTAATACATTCACGTGAGAGTGTCTGTGTGTGAGTTTGTATGTGCATAAGCATGTTCACCCTGAAGTTTGAGCGGATGTATTTGGTCATCAGGTGGTTGTTGATATCCAGAGGGAGAGTCAGCTGAGGGTCCACCTGCACTCTCGGAGCCTGAACTAAAGCCAGACACTCCGAATGTAGTTCCTTCCCAGCTAGGAAAACAGATGCACGTTTATTTCAATATGCAAACATACAGCTGTGTGCCTGAGAGTGTTAATCGTTTTTAAAAACAATGTTTTGGAGTGCTAAAACTGTTTCGGTGCGCTAAAACTGCTTCAAACAGACAGACACATATTAACCTTTTCCAAAGTTCAAAGTCAAGACCACATTTCTCAAGCCACAGACGATTACAAGTCCAGGTCAAGCCCGAGACAAAATGAGAAAGACAGAGTTAAGACCAAGCTAGAACAAAAAGAATCCTGTTCATAATGTGTGTCTGATGCTGGAAACACACAAAGTATCTTCTGCTTTAAAATGATTGTTTTGCTCTGTTAATATCTGTAATGATCAGTAAGTGTACTTTAACATTGTATCAGACAGACCACATTATTTACTTTAAGTAGAGCCTTTCAACTGATTTACTTGCCGTCATCATGTCTGTGGCCGAACTGAAGATGATGAGCATGGATTTATTGTGGTCAGAGGTTTTGGCTTTTGATTGGTCACCAGGCGGCCAATGACAGTGCTCATTCTAGATTTTTGAAATAATCAAACCAGTGCTCAATTTCATTTCATCAGTGAGCTTTTCGACTGTGCAGCTGTTTTCGTTTCTTTAAGGGGGTGAGGGGTCGTTTTGCTGACTGCCGTGGGTGCTTTCATTTTGTTGGTCACTCTTTTTTCTTTTTTGCTGTGACATCATCGATTTTGGCATGTTTGGCTGCTGTTGGTCACAGAAACACAGCGAGACTCAGCCAAGAACAACTAGAATATTTCGCGAGACCAACGGCCGAGACAGAGACAAGCCCAAGGCAGGCCTGAGACCACAGAAAAAGCTTCTTGAGTCTGAGAATAGTACAGCCCTGACCCATTAAAAGTAATGTTGTAATTTTATATTTCATGTTTTATTCTTCCCAGTATGTTAAGGAAAAATAATTCAACATGTGCACTAATACATTCAAAAAGAAGCATCGTTATTTTCACTTGCAATTAACATAAGGTAAAAAAAAATTTTTTAAATCAGAGTTGAGAGATCACACGGATGTGTGAATGACCTGCGGTGGCCTGCAGCAGTCCTCCCAGCTCAGCAGGGATCACCAGCTGCGACACATTGACCACCTCTCGGCTGGCTCGCTCCTGCAAGGAGAACACCAGTCAAGCAATAATTCACTGAACCCATTTCTCTTTTACCTATATGTAGTTTAATAACCAAGACACTGTTGTTGTCTGAAGTTTGCTTGTTTAGTTCTGCACTGGAACTCTGAGGATGATGTGGCAAACAAGTAGTAGACACTGCTCGGCATCACGCAAAGTAATGTAGCTAAAAATCCATGGTACCAGTTAGTTATTGGCAAGAATAGCCTGAGACTGGTGTGTGATGATTCAGGAATGCAGTTTGTATGATGCTAAGTAGCAGGGCATAAACTTCATTACTTGTTATCTACATTAGCTTTGCAGCTAAAGTGCAAACAGCAATGCTGTTTCTTCATTTTAAGGGGTAAATTGTTTTATTACACTTGTTTATTGTATTTTATAGTTTTTAAAATTCTTTATTTTTGTTTACTTTTTATTTATATTATTGCTATTACCTTATTATTTTGTTGCTGCTTATTTTTTATTGTTGCTGTTGCCTTAGTTTTCTTATTTTCACATTATTTTACTGTATTATTTATTCTTATATGATTTTACTTAAATATTTTATTAATATTTCTATTATCTTTTGTGTCTTATATCATACTAGAAAGCAGTTTGAACTACATTGTATGCTACAGGCCAGAAATTTGAGCCCACCCTCTGATTTTACAAGAGAATTATAAACTGTTCTTTCAAAAATGTATTATAAGAAAACATTAGAAATACTTAAAACAAATGTAACTTACTGGTTCTCAATGTTTTATAGTCTATAGTAACATGTTCCTTAGCCACAAAGGCTTTAACTATTGTCTATTTATCCATTTACACACAAATGTATATATTTTAATCTTTGTATAGTGTACATTTTTATATAATGTTATAGCTTTTATTCTATTGGTTATACTGCTTCTGCTTTCTTCTCTTGTCTGTCCACTTTGCTGCTGTAACAAGACAAATTTCCCACTTGCGGGACTGATAATCTTATCTTATCTTAAATTATATTAAGTTCTAAAATTAAATCCAGGACAAACAAATTATCGTATCGCTTATCTTATCTTAAAATTATATCAAATTAAGGTCTCGGCCACCCCAGTCTCCAGATTTTTCTCCCACTGATTTTGCATGGGGCAAAATGGACGGACAAGTTTGTAATGAGCGTCCAACACATGAACTGGTTCCATGCTTGAAAAGGTGCTGGGAGGGTTTGGACACAAATTATTTCCAAAAACTGCTGGAAAGGCAGAAAATCTGTGCTGCTGAGATAAAGGCATCAATGATATTGCACTTGCAGTTTATATCGTTATATAACACTTCTGAACCAGTCGGTTACATTTATTTTTAGTACTTCTAATCTTTTCTTGTAATAAAATATTAAAAGAGCACTGTCTCTTGTTTTTTAAAAAATCCAAGGGTGGGCCCAAACTTCTGGCCTGTAGTGTATGTCTGAAAGGTGTTTTACAAATAAACATATTTTTATTACTCTTATTATCTTGCATACTTCTGAAAACCAAGGATTACAGTGAAGGATATTAGCTGTGGTAGTTTACCGCTTCCAGTCTTCTCCTCTCCTCCTCTGCTCTCCTTACCAAGAGAAGATTATCCTGTGACACCAAACACAAAAGTAACATTTTTTTCCAAGAGCCAAGTCTGTGAATTCAGTCAGGTTTAGGCCAACCAGAACTGATCGGTTAGTTCATAACTCTGAAGAGGCAGTATATAATAACTGGCTATGGGTTATAAGCTACTAGCAGCTTTCATTTTAAAACCTGGTTAACCGTATTTAATAACTTCATCTCTTTGCACTGAAATGTTTTCCTTAATAAATGCAAATGTATTTTAGATTTAGGATTATTGATATCGGCCTAAAAATGCACGGTTATGCAGCATTAGAGGGATATTATTAACCTAATATTAGGTTCTTATCAGAGGCGGGGTGATGACATTTCTCTTCAGAAAAGACCCAAGTTTCTAGTCCTCCATTTGAACAGGAGCAAACTAATGATGGTATCGATGGACCACATTTTATTATTAAATTATTGTATAACAAACATATTATACAAATATTATAAAGAGCACTAATTGCCTTTATGCAACGATAAGAGTGAAGAAAGCCAACTAAGCAATAACAACAGAGCAGAAAACATACCCTGACATAACGTTTGCGGTTAAGGATGAGCTGAACCATTGAGCGCAACTTGATCAGGTTCACACGCATCCAAAGAAAGCGTCGCCTGAATGCCAGAGTGAGAACAAAACATCACGTACATTATAAAATCATGAGAGTTAAAGAAGCACATGTAGAGGCCAAGGTTTGTTGTTTTAAGTTGTACAGTGAATGAATTAGAATAGTACTGATGTTTTGCAACCTGATTCCCACACAGCTGACCACAAAAGCTGCTGCAGAAGAAGGTTTTACTGACCCAGTCGTTTAAAAAGCAAACAAACACAACATACAAAGAAGCTGAAACCTTCATGGCCTAGTAAATAAATTTATTTATTCGTCTTCTGTTATACCTGTGATAATGATATTTGCAGCTTACCGGGCAAGGAAGCCTCGGCAGCGGGCCTGAAGTTTGGTCATTTTCTCACGGAACTTCTTGAAGTTCTTACGGACAAAGTACATTCGAACATATTGCTGTAAGGTCAGTGCAGCCAAGTGCCTCACGCGTTCGCGCTTACTCTCCAACACCTGAAACACATCCTCCTTTAAAAAAAGCTGAGAAAACAAAATTGTTATTAGGCGGTCACCTTTCATCAACATTTTTCACATGTATCCTCATTCCAAGCACCTACATCAAATCATACAACACTCACCTTGGACACACCCACTTGATAATCTCCTTTGTTGATTGGACAGAGCTTCGTTAACATAAGGACACAGTTATCTCCGTCTGGAGGCGGGGCTAGCTTGAGTCCTAGCAGGGCTTTATATCTAAAAGTGAGTCCATAAAGATGCTTTAGAACAAGGGCCCCTAACCTTTTTTGTGCCACGGACCAGTTTCATGTAAAACAATATTTTCACGGACTGGTATAGATACAACTAAAAACAAAGTGCGTTTGTATTTTACTCATTTTTAATAGCTTGTGGGCCAAAGTTTTGATGTAGCATTTCACGTGACCGAGCTGAGCGTTTTTTCAAAATAAAAGTCTTTCAAAATCTTTCAGACGCTGATAAACAATGAAATATTTTTATTCTGTCTGTCTGGTCAGCCCGGTACCAAATGACTCACAGACCGATACCGGTCCACGGCCCGGTGGTTGGGGACCCCTGCTTTAGAGCATACAATACACAAGCATGTTGCCACTGTCAGAGCAAAGGCGCTCCAAAGAAGTGGCTTTCCTGGATAAGAAAAAGTTTTCAACTGTAAGAAAAAACTGTAAGTAGATACAAGATTTTGTTCCAGAAGCGATGATACATTATGTACAGGTGACAGAGATAGCTCAGCTGCGGTTTTACCTGTTTAAAAACTTGAGGAAAGGCACTCGGACTGGATATCCCTCCTTTCTGATGTGGATGGCATCCATGATTCCAGAATATCGGAGTTGGGTTGCCACCAAGTCGGCCTCAAAAATACCTGGTTCCTAAGAAAAACATTTATTAAATAATACAAAATAAACATTTTTTAAATAATATCCTTTTAAATAAACAACTATCCTTCCATTTAGATGGAAGTAAATGCAGGTATTATAAAATAATATTATGATGATATCATAAGTACAGAAAATTTAGTGTCCATAGATAAGCCTTTCATTATAACTGATATAAATCTACATTAACAGTTAGTTCAAGACTTTAATCAATTCTGGTGTCATTTCACATCAGAACTGATCTTTAGTCAGTTATGAGAGTGACAGCTGGTGCTTGTGAATATTAATTTACCCGCAACATGTATAGTACCTGCTCAAAAAGTGTACACACCGCCTGGTAGAGTGAGATTTTCTGGTTTAAAAATTGGTTTTGATTATGCATCTTGAAGAGACATTCTTTGTGGATGAGCTGTTTTATTTCATTATAAGGTGAGAATGAGTTACTCAAGCAACAGAAATGACATTTCAGATGGTTACCCAGATACCTTACCTAAGTTTGAGCACTTTCCTCTGACTGAAAAGTTAAAAGAATGGCTCTGAACAACGAGAAAATTAAACATTTTCAAAGACAACAGTAAAAGTTCCACTATGCTAGCCTGATTGTGTTTATTAGCCCTCAAGTGTGAGAAATAACTTAACTCCCTTCAACAGCATCCTGAATAATCTTATTTTAACTTAGAGCCTGTTCCCTGTAGCGAACTGATTTAAAGTTTAATTTCATTTATGTCAAAAGGAAAGTGACCTTGGAGAAGAACTCAAAGACTGTGAGATGCTGCAGTGTGACTCTAATGAAGCTGAATTTCATTTCAGTGGGCTCATCTTAGCATTCATTCGTGAAGATAAAAGTAATCTGGCCCTCAAGGCTACAAGCTTCTCAGAAGTTATGACCCTTAGTGAATGAACTGGCTGTTTATTGAGGACGTTACTGTGTAATCCACAGTATGTGTCAGAAGGGTTATTCCATCATTCTGTCACACCAGGCTTAACACAGAATTAAAAAAAGCGGGATATTTGAATAATTGAATACCATGTACCTTGTTATTGTTTGGCTTTATGCAGCGCACAAAAATCGGGGTACACCTAGAAGAGAAGACACAGGAAAATGTTGCATGTGGTTGGGTTACAGGTAAAGGAAGAGCTCCCCAACAAATCAAACTCAAACCAAATTCCCAAATGCAGTTAATCAGGACGTACAGTTTGAAGTTTGCTTCTCCAGCCTTGCACTGCAGCTACTAATGTTAGCTTTCACCTTACCAATTAGCATTGCGTTAGAAAGACAGGCTGTGTAAGGAGGCTGGTTCACACTATTTCATGTTTTCAATGCCTTTTTGTGCAGAACCCTAAGCTGATAAAAATCCTGAGTGCCTTTATGTGCTGACTAATTAAATTAACCCTCCAGTGACGGTTGTAAGTCACTAAAATATCCCGATTTCTTGGGTCAAAACCTTGATATAAAAAAAAGTCTGCCTATACACACCGAAACGAAAGCTAGCACCGCTGATTGACACTTTCGGTGCGGTTGCTTAGCAACAGGGAGACGTGCGGCCAGAAGCAAAGCAGCGTGAACCCACCAGAATAAAACCACCGAGTGCTGCGTACCTGGCGTGAACAAGCTGAATTTAATGCAATAATCGCAGAAGTGTTTATATATTTAAATTATAAGCCTGTTTATTTGGTTTAATTATTGGATTCATTTAAATCGGCTCAGTTTTATGGGTGCACTTCTTTCCAGGCACGTGATGCTAATGGTTTTAATGATGAACAAGCACAGATTGTATTAAGTGATATTAGCACAAACAAACAAAAGTAGGATTATGTCACTTTAATTTGCATGAATTATGTGTGTGTGTGTGTGTGTGTGTGCGCGTGCGCGCGTGTGTGTGTGTGTAAATGTGTGTGTGTCACTACGAAATCAAACGCCTTAATTTTACCTATTTCCCGTACAGGGAATTAAGGAACATTAAGTGAAAAGTGTGTGTGTGTGTGTGTGCGTGAGTGTGTGAGTGTGTGAGAATGTGACCTTTCCATCTTGTCCAGGAGCTCCTGAAGGGAGTGCTGGAACTTGGCAGCGACGGTGGAGGGCTGATATCGACGAGTCACGGTGCTGTCCCTCCTCGTTCCCCCTTTCTGCTGATTCAGCATCTCCGCGTGCTTCATAAAGAGATTGGAAATCATCTGCACACACACACACGCACACGCACACACACGCACGCACGCACACACACACACACATACACACAACACACACACACACACACATACACACAACACACACGCACGCACGCACGCACACACACACACACACACACATACACACAACACACACACACACACATACATACACACACAAACACATAAAAACAATGCAAACAAGTACACAAAATAACACAAAAATATTTACAATTTACAATACTCAGTTAATATTTAAAGAGCTATGTGGAATCGACTGTAGCCCATTCTTTCCCCAATTTTGCTTACCGCCTTACCAGTGTCCAACCCCAACAAACAACTGTTTGTACCTTGTAAACAGGTATTTCACTGTATTTTACTTTTGTACGATTTAGCTGGTAACATCAGTGCTTTTAGTGTTTGCCTTCCCACACTATAACTACACATAACAGATCTAAAAAACCCACACCACCGTGCAAAAGGCTTAAGAATCCAAGAAAATGGCTTAAAACTATTAGCTTAGGAGGAAGTGTGTTTTTGCCAGTAAATGGAAACAATAGGTTTATTTAGGAAGCCTTATTAAATGACTAGATATAAGAATAAAATTATAGGATCACAGGTTTGGTCCCTGATTTATAAATATTAGGATTCCTCAAGAAGAGGTTTGGAAAACTCAGTGTACATGCTAACTCACCTTGTTGTGACTCTGAACGAACAGGTCAAGGACCTCCTGTCGAACCTGATCATAATTCTTGTCCAGAAATTTGTGGACCTGAGAAGCAACGAGTGTTTTATCATTCAGCCACCTCAACAGTATGTATCAAATAATGTTTATTCAGTTATAAAAACGTGAATTAATAACTATTTATTAATATATGGAAATAATTTTTCTCGCGAGCGCGCGCGTGTGCGTGGGAGGGAGAGATGAGGAGTGAGAAATTGCATTTGCCCTCTTGCTACTTGGACTTGCTACTACCGACTCATAACACAACCTACAAATAATTACAGATACTGCACGTTCTAACAAGCGCTAGAGTTCATATCAGCTAGCATTCGGAAAAACACGTTACCTTGTAGAGGCTCCGAGCCGGCTTGGAGAAGTACAGTTCAGGTGAGGATGCTTTCGGTTCAAGTGCTGCAGCATTGCATTCTACCCTACCTACCTCATCTGGATACAGCTGGAACCTGAACTGTACTGTTTAAGATGGATTAGTAGTAAACCTTGAATATATATATATATATATATATATATATATAGATATTTTTTACCTTTATACTTTTTGTCATTCATTTTTTATTCTCAGATGGGCTATTGCAGGGGGTACACCCCTTTTTCCTTTTTTTTTTATTAAGATAAAACTGAGGTCAAATAGGCTAACCTTTCACAGAAAGGTTCATTAAATTGCCTTAGTTCTGGAGCCAATATGCCAAAGGTTTGAGCTAATAAAAGTGTTGAGTTTGAATAAAAAACATTTTTGTGAGGAATAACAGTCAATTGCTTGCTCATTTTAAGAGGCCTTTCATGTTGCATAACACACTATTGATATAGTTGTTTAAAAGTATGATATATCCGATTACTTGATTAATCGATGAAAAAATCGACAGAATGCTCGATTCCAAAAATATCAATAGTTGCAGCCCTAATATATATATATATATATATATATATATATATATATATGGAAATATTTGAAAAAGTGTTATACAGAAGTCTGTCATAGTGAGAATGTGGGGCAGCCCCTACGCTGCTGGATGTATGTACTAGTACTGACCACCGAGTGTATTATTTGTGTTAGTCTATTGCTTGTACCTGATAAGTCACTCGGCCTGCGTAGTGCTTCACGGTGAACTCTGGCAGTGGCATTTTTGGCCTGGAGTAGAGGGGGTTGTTGCCATGGTGATAGTGGCACTTCTGAAGGAAGGTGTGGTCGGTGGCCTGGGACAAGTAGCAGATATTAATGCTAATTAAAGTCACATACACTGCCAGTGGCTTTTAAAAATATTTTTTAAGTATTTAAAAAGTATTTGCCGTACATATAATTTATGCATGTTCAAATGTACGTGCATGCATCCAAGCATTAGAACTGAATTAGCCCGCAATCATAAACAGTGTCAGAGGAGATATTACCTGAGGAAAGCAGCTTTGGTCATCAAGAATGCGGAAAATCCCATGAGGCTTTGCAGCTATGAGGTCTATGCACGCCTGGTTGTCAGTAAAGGACAGCTCCCTCCATTCGATCTGCTCTCGTACATATTCCTCCTATAAAATGGATGAGCACAAGAGTGCATGTGAACATGTAAGAGGATCAATCTAATTTGAATAATAAAAAGTAGCTCTTAAAGGACTTTTAAGGACAAAAAACCTCTTGAATTAGTTATGAAGGAAGCCAATGGGAAGTTCTCTTAAAAGTCAGATTTGGGTCAAAAACAAGTCAAAACCACTGTCTGCGACAATCCACACAATTCACAGTTAATTCACAGGAATACTCAAGTCATGTGCAAAATTTTGGGCATCCTTGGTCAAGTAATATATTTTGTTGCTTTACTAGGTGAAAATAAATACATATCCTCTGCACATTTTAATGCACAGTTGCTGTTTATTTGCTGAACTGCAAAAATATTATATACTTCTGCTTTTTATATAACACAGCTCAAACACAAATGTGGAAAAATTTGCAATATTTATGTTAGACTTCTGTAGAGGATGTGTTAGAATAAAGCAAACTTATGACTGAATAAATAATCTTAAACAATGTTTGAAAAGACCAGTCTACACACAATTAAATCACGTTTAATATTTATATCATCGGCTGACAGTCACTCACCTGCTCTTGCTTTAGAATGATTTTTGTGAAGAAGTACTGCAGAGTCTCGTTGGCGTAATTAATGCAGAGCTGCTCGAAGCTGTTAAATGTCAGCTCCTGAAAAACACACGGTCTTTGTCTTAATGCTGCTATGTGACAGTGTGAATGTGTGTGAGTGTACTTATATATTTGTCCATGTACCTCAAACCCGTATATATCCAGTATGGATATGGACAGCGCCTCGTTCCTGGGGTAAACACGACTGTTGATCCGCTCTGTTAGCCAACAAAAGAGCAGGGAATAAAGGATCTTGGCAACAGCATCTCTATAAAAGCAGAGGAAAAAAAGGGTCAATAAAAAAGCCATTAACTAATAAGGGTTCTCATTATTAATACATTACACAGAATCATTAGTGACTGGGGTGCATTGTGGATGTGTGCGTGTGTGTGTGTGTGTGTGGTTGTAAGTATCGTGTTTGCACATTCTCTGTTGATGATCCTCTAGCCCTTCATTAGTGGTCATTTTCTGACCAGAGAGCTGTTCTTTGAGCCAATACTTTTGTTTGGGGGCAACTCTTTGAGCGTAAAAATCCATAAGCATTGATGTGCCTGATGAACTCGTTCAAATGTCACAAACAATCTGTACTGCTGTACTGTGGATGGTGCACCACGCAAATAATATCTCGACATCAGAAACTGTACACTGTACTCCTATATGGACCTATATTAACTCTTTTTAAGTGAGTGAAAGTACTAGGTACACATGGATGGTAAATAACTGCGGGCTCACCTGGCATCCACAGCACTCTCTACACTCAAAGGAGTGTAAATTTTCTCTTTCATTGCTTCCTGTAAAGACAGCATGTCAGTATACATCAAAAGATTAGGCAGGTCAATTAAAGGAACAGTATGGCAAAAAAAACTAACTTACACAATTTTCCACTGACCCAAGATGATGGGTCTTAGCTGGTCAGCCAAGACATGTTTGGAGTCCAAATTTGACTTTCCTTACTTTATTGCTGGAGCTAAAATGCTAATTCTGCACTAAAAGTCAATCGCCATCTCATTTTCCAGTCAATACAATCTCTCAGCCTTTTCTCAGCTCGGTAAAACCTGATTCAGCTTATTATCGAGGTGGAGCAGACTTGTGGACGTAATTTAGTGTGATCTCTGAGTTTATGAAAATGAACAAAACTTCACAGCTCAGCTGAATGCTGTGGACAGCCTTTTTAGACAACAGGGTCTGTTTTTACAAATCACAACAGGCAGCCGTTTTAGAAACCACCAGGGCTGGACAGAACTGATCTTGTCATTGACAAAAAAACTGATTCTACACGAGCAGTCCAAAAACTGAGGTGGTTTGTATAAAAAAAAACAAATAAACAAACAAACAAAAGCCTATGCCGTCTTAAAAGGCAGCCCACGTTATTTGGCCACACAAGTTTTTGTAAGTCATACTATGTCCAAAACCACATCTGTGACATCTGTGTCCACATCATTTTACTTTAATGAAGACCTGGATGTAGAGTGGGTTGAGAGAAGTTTTGGGGGTTAATTTACAGAAAAATAAATCCAGTGTAAGTAAAAGTAAGCAGAAAAATGATCAATATGTTGACAACATTTCTGAAAGTGCAGTTAAAAACTAGAGCAAGCGGTTGCTAGGAATCAAGGGTAGCATTTTTTATTTACAGCTTAAGAAGGCAACCCTAACCTAGGAGCTGGGGATTGGCCAGGATTACATATCAGTCACACACACACACACACACACACACACACACACACACACACATACAGTATGTGACACTGATACAGGTTTAGGTGATAGTTGATTCAGACTAATCGAGGTGTAAACCCAAAACCTGTGGCCTCAGGACAGCCGAGCTTTATTTATTGAATGAGCAAGATGCTCAGCATGACACACTGACACGCATGTGTGAACATATAAAGAGGTTCTGTAACATCCCACTGTTAGATACATGAAGAGGGAGTTCTACTGCCTTATACATGGAGCAATACATTCTAGCACCACATCCAAATGTAATTTACTGAACATTTAAGTCAAGTGGTGAAATAAAATGGTGAAAGTAGTGACCTAATAGAATCTCTTACAAGGAAACTATATAACAAAACAGCAGTCAAGATGAGGACATGGTTGGACATAGGTCTTTTGTAAATATCCAACCTTTAATAGGCTAACCTTTGTTTTGTAACCACTACTGACCTATCCAAGTCCACTGTCTTAGGGATGAACAAGCTTTCCCCCCATATTTGGTCATGTAATCAAGGTTTACGGAGATAAATGTGACCGAAAATCCAAAGCCCCCATACGGTTGTCCGTTTTGGGGCTTTCTTCATAGGCATGACCTTCTGTTCTATGACATCACAAATAATCGGTTAATTGTGAGCTGGACCACTTTTTAGAAATATACAATTTTACTGCATTTTTTACATGCCTTCCTGCTTCCCTCAGCCTGGGGACTGGTGGTGTCGAAGAACACTTTGTTTTTCATTAGCTTAATGTTCCTCGGAGGACTTAATGAAGGGATCCTTTCACAGTGACATAATAGATCTGCTAAGCTTCTTATTTGTGTAATGAGATTTTAATGAAGTTCAACTTTCTTAATCCTCTGACGTCCCAGTGTGATGCAATGATAAGAGTTCCTGAAGCTTGAAAACCGATTGAGTTACAGATGTTTCCAAAACACCAGGCCTGTGCAATAAGGCTTAGTCATTGGAATCAATTTTGATGAAAGCTGCAGTGTCATTTATAGAACTTTTGTCTTTTTTCTTTGTTTCTTGAGTGTAGGCTGTAGCGTTAGAGCTATTATCTTTACTCAGAAGTCTTCATGCTGTTTGCATACAAGGAACGCTGGAGCAATTCGAAGGAATTAATATTATACCATACTCTGTGACATACATATGAATAAGTGACATTGATTTTGGATCAAGATGGCAAGAGGAAAAATCGAAATGATTTTGAAAGAGACAGGGGATTCAGATGCTGCTCAGCTGGTTAGTGTTTCATCAGGAGCACTGACTAAAGTCATATCTGCATTTCCCTTTGGTAAACACGGTCATAAACTACTGTTCTGTTACTATTATCATTTGGTCTTAAAATATTGTGACCTCTTAATAATCCTCTACATTAATCTGATCAGATCTTCATTAATTCATACCAATAGACCAGGAGAAACAAATAAAGCAAACAAATAAACAGTTACAAACAAACAAAACATGTTACTTGTCTGATTTACGGAACAAAGTGATTTAACAATCACTTTGCAGCAGGGCAACTCTAAACACACCAATGAATGGCTGAAGCAGAAGAAATGTAATGGACAAAGTCAAACTCCAGGCTCTAAGCCAATAGAAATGTCGTGGCAGGACCTGAAGAATGGAGTTCAACTAGAAAGTGCACCAACATCACTCAGCTAAAGCAGTTCTGTGAGACGGAATTGTGATAGTCAAAAAGTCAGGGTGATAGACGATCAACAATTCAAGGAACCTCTGCTTCTCATGGGGGTCATGGCAGTTACTGAAAGCAGATGCTCACACACTTTTGGCCACAAAGACGTTTAGTGCTGCAACACTTGCAACAAATGAATAAAAATAAATGAAAAGTTAAAACCATGACTGATTATTATATTATATTATATTATACTGATTATTATTATACTGTACAAAATTTTTCTGTGTGGCAGGACAAGTTATCCTGCTAAAATAGGCCACTGCCATTAGGGAACGGAACCAGACAGGCAATTCTTTGTTACCCATGCACATAAATAAACCTTCTACACTCTGTCATCTGTTCACTGGCTGAGCTTCCTTGGAACACTTTTGGTAGAGACTGACCAATGCATACCAGGAACACCCCACCAGACGTTCTGCTCTGCTCTGACCCAGTCATCCAGCCATCACAGTTTGGTCCTTGTCAAAACACTCAGATCCTTACGCTCACCCATTTTTCCTGTTTCCAACACATCAACTTCAAGAACTGATGGTTCACTTGCTGCCTAATATTTTCCACCTCTCAACAGGTGCCAGTATAAAGAGATAATCAGTTTTATTCACTTCACCTGTCAGTGGTTTTAATGTTGTGGTTGACTGGTGTATACCATACCGTCACTTTGTAGGTGATGGCTTTCTGCAGGCCCTCAGGAGAAATCTGAAGCAGCTCAGCCACAACGCGGATCTCCTGAGCACTCACCACGCCTGCTGTCTCCTGCACCTCTGTCTGAGAAAGGGGGGCAACAAACAGAGATAAAGGGTTTCTGAGTGAAGATTGCCTAGATATTTCGATTTTGATGCACACATATACATTTCTATGGATGTTCCATTGTCTGTTGTGTGTGTGTGTGTAATACCTCAAGTCTATGAAAGAAGACATTGCCCAGGTGCAGTATAGATGAAAGCACTCTGAATACACTGCTCTGGTCCTCAGGACTGAAGCGGAGAATGTCCATGGCACTCTGCAGCCGTCTGAAATCCTCCCCATCATCCTTCCCCTCAATCTGACAGTTACCGCCCTGATACATAGGAGATATTGAGGTGGCATATGGACACACATGTGAGCAATCAGAACTTTATCAGCTCGGTTCTGCAGAGTGTCAAGAACCCAAGTTTAGCCATAGTTGATCTGTTAGCTCTCATAGGCTCTTTTTACATTGTAAATGAAGTGACCGCTAGCTAAGTCTCCCCCTATCACACAGTCCTACCAAGCAAGGAGGGTGAAGACTACCATGTGCCTCTTCAGAGTCACCTTATGTTGGTCACCTCATCTTTTCAAACTGTAGCTCAACATTCTTGGAGGAGAACACTGATTGCCAGGTCTGTTGCAATAGTTAACAGACACCCACACTGGCTGGAGCAGAGAGGGAGGGCCTTCCTACCCAACCAGAGAGAACCAGGTCAGTTTTGCTCTCTTGAATTCATGGACAGATATGGAATCGAAACCATAGGAATGTCAGGCTCTGGTTTAAAGTTACATGTAATAGCATCTATCACACACTGCACTTAAAACTAAGCTGTTTTTATTAGACGTTTGATTGAAGGCAGCGCAAAAACACTCCGTTCCAACCTGAACTGACAATGATCTGCTGAACAGAAGTAAATGTGGGTGTGTACGCTTAGCTTACTTGGTTCAGATAGTAGTATGTTTCAGCTTCTTGCAGATAGAAACTTCGTCTCTGGTAAATGGAGAGGCCACCCAACATCTCATAAAAGATGTGGTAGTTCCTCTCATTTTTGGCCTACACACACACACACACACACAAGCACACACACAAGAAGATGAGATGCAAGTGGATTCACATACATCTTTTTACTCATGTGTTCAAATAGTCACAGAGATAAAGGTGGTAAACGCAGATAGCTGGACCTGTGACCCTAGTAAGGATTAAGCGGTTACAAAAAACGAACTAATGAATGAATTAGATAGCAGGAAACACAGATTAATTTATTAAATAATAGAATCCTTCCATTTAAAGTAAATGCAGGTATTATAAAATTTAACTTAATAAGGCTGTCATAAGTACAGATTATTTAGTATTCATATATGAATATTTCATTATAAAGGTAAAAAACTTTTGACTATTGCCGAATATGCATTCATTATCTGTCAGTACAGTTCAAAGCTATGAGTACCACATCGCACCTGAAAAACTATCCTGGACTTCTCCAGTAGATACTGTGAGGTTATGGCACCGCTTATCACTCCCCTGTAACAACAAAAATAAGTTCAGTAACATGTTAGAGATAGAGCCGCACACATACACTCAAAGGTCACTCTGTATGTATTACTTAACTGATCTCACTACTCCACTTTCACACAGGGTCAAGAGGAAGGATCCTGTTTCGCTCTACAGCTCTATCACTTTGGCATTACAGGCTGTGAGCAAGTTTGTTCCAGCATTTAGCCTACATTCTACAGGCGCTGACTCAACCTCTATGTGGCCATTTTTAGCCATAAACAAAGAACCTTGATAGGCCCACATAATGTAAAACCAAATTGTAGTTGTTTCACTTTTTTGAAGTTGATGAGTTTGATGTGATTCATACTGTTAAAGTTTCAAAACATATACTTTTTTCAGCAATAGTTATGATCGTTCCATACTCCAGTCAGCCATAACAGTAAAACCACTTTCCTAAGATTGGGAAGATCCAGCTTGTGCCACCAAAACAGCTCTGACCTGTTGAGGCATGGACTCCAAGGCCTCTGAGGGTTGTCCTGTAGTCCTGTGAGTTGCAAAGTGGGGCCTCCAGGAATTGGAAACTTTTTGCCCACAAAGTCAACAGCTAAAACTTTTTGTCCTCAGACTATTCCTGAACAGTGTTGGCATTATGGCAAGATGCAATATCCTGCATAAAGAGGCCTCTGTCTTTAGAGAACATTATCACCATGAAGGGGTGTTTAGGCAGGTGGTACATGTCAAAGGAACATCCACATGAATGCAGCACCCATGAAAGCTTGCTTCTGCGCATTTTGCATTCTACAGTCATCTTCCCAAGGTAAGCAATGCACATATACCTGGCCGTCCACATGATGTAAAAGAAGATATGATTCATCAGACCACGCCACCTTCTTTCATCGCTTTTCAGCAATTTGTGCCACAGGAACTCTACCGTGGAATACTACTAGATGGCCTTCCCTCCCCACACATGTCAATGAACCTTGGGCACCCACAACCCTTTGCTGATTTACTGGTTGTCCTTCTTTGGGCCACTTTTAGTAGGTACTGACCACTGCACACCGGGAGCATACCAACACATCAACTTCAGGAACTGACTGTTTACATACTGCCTAATCTATGTCAACACAGTTGCCACTGTAATGAGATAATCAGTGTTACTCATTTCACCTGTCAGTGGTTTTAATGTGAGGACTGATCAGTGTATATGCACATTTAATAGGAAAAAACACATTTTTAAAATTTCATTTGTTTTCATGATGTCACAAGAACCAACATAATTACATATACAGTTGTGCTCATATGATTTCTTAACCATTTTTCAGAGAATCTGAATGATAATACAAAAACTTTTCTTTCACTTATGGTTAGTGGTTGGCTGAAGCCGTTTATTGCCACTGTGTTTATCTTTTTAAATCATAATCACAACACAAACTACCCAAATGACCCTGATCAAAGGTTTACACACCCTGGTGATTTGACTTGATATCATGCACACAATTTGACACAAACAGGTTTGAATGGCTATGAACGGGTTTGAAGGTAACCATCTTCACCTGTGATCTGTTTGCTTGTAATTAGTGGGTGTGTATAAAAGGTCAATGAGTTTCTGGACTACTGACAGACCCTTGCATCTTTCATCCAGTGCTGAACTGACATTTTTTGGATTCTAAGTCATGTGGAAAGCAAAAGAATTGTCAAAGGATCTGTGGGAAAAGGTTTGATGGCAAGGATCTGTGGGAAAAGGTTTGATGGCAGAATTGATGGCAAGACTAATGTAGTAAGTATCACAAAATACTGCACTCATCAGCCCAGAAGCTGCACATGGGACATACTTGGACAATGATCCAAAACACAAGGCCAGGCTGACCTGTCATTGGTTACAGCAAAATAAAATGAAGGTTCTGAAGTGGCCATCTCAGTCTCCTGACCTCAATATCATTGAGCCACTCTGGGAGACCTCAAACGTGCAGTTCATGCAAGACAGCCCAAGAATTTACAGGAACTGGAGGCTTTATGCCAGGACGAATGGGCAGCTTTACCATCTGAGAAGATAAAGAGCCTCATCCATAACTGCGACAAAAGACTTCAAGCTGTCATTGATGTTAAAGGGGGGCAATACATGGTATTAAGAACTGGGGTATGTAAACTTTTGATCAGGGTCATTTGGGTCGTTTGTTTTGTGATTATGATTTAAAAAGAGTAAACACAGTTGTTTGACAATAAATGGCTTCAGCCTACCACTAACCATGAGTGAAAGAAACGTTTTAGTGTTATCATTCATATTCTCAGAAAAATGGTTTAAGAAATCATAAATTCTGCCAGGGTATGTAAACTTATGAGCGCAACTGTAGCTGCCTGTTCAGTCTACAGGGGTTTGGCTCCACCCATTCATGATTAAGTTTTTTTTAGAAATAGCCAATCAGAACAGAGCTCATATACCAGTCTAGAAGACACAGCAACAGAGACAGTCTGTTTAATTCTAAGGGTGTTGAAATTGTTATTTAATAGACCCGTGATTGCAGTGAAAAAAATGCAACAGAAAACACACATTTGGGGTATTGAAGAAGCAATGTTAAAATTTGAAAAAACATGATAATTTATGCCTAAATAAACTAGTCCCACACATTTTATTGGACTTTGGCTCACAAACATTTAATTGAACATGCTGTTTCATAATTAGATCTTAGAGAAGTAAACAGTGAGATTAATAAGAGGAATGACTCACTCCTCCAGAAAAATCTCCACAAACTTCCCAAAGCGACTGGAATTGTCGTTCCGCACTGTTTTGGCATTCCCAAATGATTCCAATAGAGGAGTTGCTTCCAGAATCTGGGGAGTTTGAACAGTCTAATTAGTATCAATTAGAAAATAATAATATCAATATGAATAATAACCACCCCAGCCCCCACTCCTCACACCAGCAGCAGCCAATGTTAAAACATGACATCTCACCTCAATCTTTGCCGATGAAAGCAAGATGGATTTAAAATGAAACAGTATGTTATTTTTTGACATAGTAAAGAAAAACAGAAAAATTTGATAAAGAAATGCCTAGAAAAATTGGTTAACAATGTTTGACAACACTGTATTTTGTATAAAATACAATGTACTGCTGTATATTAGGAAGCAGAATCACTTTTCTGAGTATATCGGTACTTCTAGAATACCAAACAACTGCATGAAACATAAAAACCACACATTTAGACAAACTACTGAGATCTAGTAAACAACAACAACTTATACATTCTAACTGCATAAAGCACATAGTAGCAACTTATGACTTAAATGTCATCCCGTTTTTGTCATTATTTCATTTTGTGGCTTTATTTTTATCAGTTCTCCCATTTTTCTTCATATTTCCGCTGGAATAGTGTATTTTGCTGCCATTAAACAAACAAAAAAAATAGACAATTTTTTAAAAGACACTACTATTTTGCTCATTCTGACTTGTTTACAAAGCTTAGAAAATTTAAATGTGTCTTCAAGTACTGTGATGTTATATTTTTGCTAAACCATTTCTTGCACCCTGTTTTGCATATTAAAGTGTTTTCACTGCTTCCAACACCTGATCCAGCTAATCGACTCATTAACAGTCCTTCACTAAGCTGAAGTGGAGGTATAAAGGAAAGGAAAACAGGTGTAGGGCAGTGTGAATCCAAGACCAGGATTGAAAAACCACTTTAATCAAAACCCTGCAAAAACACCCAAAACCACTGAACTATACAGGTAAATTCAATTGTCTCCAAACTATTCCATTACTGTGATTAAGTACCTGTTGTGTGATATTTCTCTTATGATGAATGGCAGTAAGGTATCTCAGGACCAGTTTGGTAGCCTCAGTCTTACCAGACCCACTCTCGCCGCTGAAATACAAGCACAATAACTCTCAGACTCTCAGAATTCCTACAAGCAACACAACTTGTACACACATATCCACACACATGCACACTTTCAGCTAACCTGATTATAATGCACTGGTTCCGCTTGACATCCATCATTGTTGTATAGGCCATGTTTGCCATTGCAAAAAGATGACTTTAAAGAAACAGAAAATAAGCAAAGGCTGCCAGTTAGGTCTCACATTTTAATATAGTATATTTATTTGATATGTGTGCAATATAGCATTCACTTATGTAATATATGTTGTCTCAAATAACATTACTAATGTTATTTTAGGTAGATGCAAAATTAAACCAGGTATTGTTTCCAAGCATTTCTGTCCTGAGCTAAACACACATACACAGTCTGTGGGCGTATTCTCATGTTACATGATGTCATACACTGGATATGTGTCCTTCTGGTTAGCATGTGTCCAGACACCAAGTTTGAGAAATTTGAGACAGTAACTGTCTCTGTCTTCCTTTCTCAGATACACATAAACACACTTGACCTAACCCCATCTATCCTGAAACTGGCTTGACCTGTATATTCTGTGATAAATAAGGTCCTTAAGCAGTGCTGCAACAGGAGTTACAGTGTACCTGGGCATTTTTGGTGGAAGGTTGCAGAAGTTTGGACTTGCAAGGCTGATCTGGGTGGCTTTCAAGACATCTATATGTTTTATATTGGACATGTTGACTCATCTAACTGATACAGTACATACTAATAAGATTTCAAACTGAACTAAACATTTAAACTTACGGTGGGTTCTCTCCTAAGCTATGGCCCTCATATTGGAGGACCACATCTGTGCCATAGATGTTGAACAACTTGTATGGATTCACAGATACCAGAATACTGCCAATGTATGTCTAAAGAGAAAGAAAGATTGAAAAGGTAACAAAGTTTAAAAAATATTAGATGTGCTGTAAGTAGTTTAAACAGACAAGACTTTTGAGTATGTAAAGCTGACATTATCATGAAGCAAATTAAAAGTGGAGTAAATTACAGTGAGAACTAAACACTTTATGCCAAGTAGTTTACCTTGTTATAACCTTGTCAAGTGTCAAAGTATCTCTATTTTGTTTCTAATGACTTGATGCTTCCATTTCATACATTACAAAGTGAAAGGAGAAACTGTATGTATGCTGTTTTCATGAGCAAAGTCCTATGTAATAATATAATATGCTCACATATATAAGCTCCTGGTCAAAACGAGTCTTCAGGTTCATCAAAACAGCTGCCTCTGTCAATTCCCTGAGGGGAAAGGAGAGATAATCAACTGGTACTTCTACACATTATTTTGACATGTATGGATAGTGTGTCCTTTTTTGTTTTTCAGTGGGAATCACAGCATGTTAAAACAGTGTGTGGATCAGAGTGTGTTTTCTTACTCCAACTGTGTCATGTCTTCAATTCCATCACTTTCTCTTTTTTCCCTGTATCTCATAGTGGGCAGACTTCTTATGGAATACATCTGTTTACAGAACAGGAATTAGACATCTTGACAGGTATGATGATACATTTCTGATATTTATTCCAGTGATAAGAAATGATACAAGCAATTCAGCTGACCAAAATGTAGCATTCTAAGATTTTGTTTGTGGCTGATCGCGAATTGGGTCATCTGGGTGACCTCACTGTGCCAAGGCAACATTAAGTAGAAATACTGCCTTTGTCGGCAGTGTAACCTAAGCATGGTTATAATCTGCCTTGTAAATCTCATCTGACATCCGATGGAGTCACAGGCTCTGCAGCTAAAACCTGATGGAGATAGCTAAGCTTGGTCAGGCCTATTGTACAGGCTCTAACCCACACAGACTTTCATCTGCAAAACTGCCAACATTCAGGTAAGTTACACCAGGCGTTGATTAATTAAACCAACACCTTATCTGTGTATACTTTTGACATGAAGAACATGACATTGCAATCAGCAAAAGCATGTATCATCAAGCAATTACTTGTCAAGTTACAAACCAAAAGCAGAAATAAGGAGAGATACCTTGTCATACCACTGTCCAGTGGGCTCCCCTTCCCGATCTGGTACCCAGTACACCGCTGACTCCCTGGGCCCAAGAGCAAAAGGTGGGGCAGTAAGGTGGTCCATCATGTTCTCATCACGGTATATGGACCACTTGATGAGATTCTGTACTGTTCCATGAGGCAGGACCTTCTCTGCAGCCCACATGTCTTCTACACTTTGCCCCTCCCTGACATTCTGGGCCCAGTGCTCCTCAGGGCCTTTCCTCTGTGGGGACACCACTGCATATCTGCCATCTGGCCCAATAATCAACCCAGAGGCCGTCACAGTGGAGAATCCTGAAGGCAACTGATAAGAAGCCTTTTTCAGGTTAGCATTCTTCAAAGCATCTGCCAGCTGAGGTGAAGATGGACCTGCAAAGCCTTGTACAAGGATGGAGCCATCTGGCAAACGATAAGTAGCCTTGCGGAGATTTTCGTTTAAAAGGGCTTCTGAAAGATTAGGATTGGTCCTAGGTCTCCGAGGATCTGCTGATATAATAGAACCATCCGGTAGCCGGAATGTGGCTTTGCGAAGACTGTTGTTCTGCAAGGCATTTGCAATGTTTGGACTGGTAGGCTGATACATAGCACTTGCAGAAATAATTGATCCATCTGGAAGCCTATAGGAAGCATTTCTGAGATCCGCATTTCGGAGGGCACTGGTCAGATTTGGCGAGCGTACTGGATTAGCACTGATCACTGAGCCATCAGGCAGTCTATAGGTAGCACCACGAATGTTTGCATTCTGAAGTGCATTCGCTAGGTTAGGAGATGTGGGTTCATTAGTGAACGGTGTTGTCATAACAGATCCATCAGGTAGCCTGTAAGTTGCATTTCGCATCTGGGGGTTCTGCAGTGCATTTGCTAAATTTGGTGAGCTAGGTTTTGATTGTGCATAAATTAGTGAGCCATCAGGTAATCTATAGGATGCGTTTCGCAAGTTTTGATTTTGAAGTGCGTTAGACAAAAGTGGAGAAGTTGGCTGCATTTGTGGCTCAGCAAATATGACTGTCCCATCAGGCAGCCTATAGGATGCTTTTCGAATGTTCTCATTTCTAAGTGCCCCTGACAAGTTGGGAGTCATTGGCTGCCTTTCGTCTGCCATAATAAGTGTCCCATCTGGAAGTCTGTAGGATGCATTTATGATGTTTGGATTCTTTAAAGCACTGGACAGATTTGGAGAAGATGGCTGTTGTTGTTGGGGGTCTATACTGATTATTGTTCCATCTGGGAGTCTATAAGTGGCATTTCTTATATTAGTGTTCTGCAAGGCATTTGAAAGGTTTGGAGACAAAGACTGTTGTGGGTGGGAATCCATGCCTATTAAAGTGCCATCAGAAAGTCTGTATGAGGCATTCCGTACATGCTGATTCTGTAATGCATTTGTAAGCATTGGAGAGGTGGCTGGATGTACAACTTGATTCCCATGTACCAGTGTGCCATCTGGCAGACGGTAAGCGGAACCACGAATTTGAGGATTATGCAGTGCATCTGACAGAACTGGAGACTTCCTTGGGTCTTGGGTGTAACCAGCCATATGTGCATAGGGATAGTTGCTCCTTTGCTGAGGCAACGGCATTTGGTAAGATGCCTTGCGGATTTGTTGGTTCTGTAATGCATTTGAAAGAACTGGTGATCCTCTTGGACTATAGCCAGGGGGATATCTCGATCCTCTCCTATGTAACTGTGTTCGATAAGAAGCATTTTGGATGTTGGGGTTTTGAATAGCGTTAGTTAAGAGAGGTCCTGGACCCGGGTCCTCTATGTAATCATACTCAGTCACTACCTGTGAATAGGGGGAAGAAGGCATGTGTAGGGGTGATTTGTATGAGGCATTGCGAAGGTAAGGATTTTGGATAGCACTGGACAGTATTGGAGATGTAGGCTGACCTGAACTTTGATGAAAAGCCTCTGTTTCAGGAGCATATGCTGATATGGATGGCTGCAATGGTGATGCAAAAGAGGCACTATGGAGACTAGAGTTATCTAAGGCATTTGATAGAAGTGGGGAGGATGGTTGGCCTGGAAGCTGTGCCACTTCAGGAGCATAGGGAGAACCTGGTGCTGGTTGCAGCATTGAGGTATAAGAAGCATTACGTAAAGTCTGGTTTTGCAAGGCATTTGACAACTGTGGAGATGGTGGTTGCATAGGAAACTGCTCTATACCTGTGACCTCAGGTGAATGCAGAGGCATTGGTTGTGGTATTAGTGAAGTGTAGGCATTAAGATCAATTTGGTTTTGGACAGGACTAAGCATAGGAGATTGGGGCACATTTATAATTTGGTCATATTCCACTGGGATTTGCTCTACTTCAGTGAGATAAGGAGATGCAAATGGTGCTCTAGGCATCTGTGGACTTTGAAAAGTTCCTGAGAGGAGAGGAGAGGGTGGTACACGCGGGGAGGGAGCACGCACTGGCAGTGGTGAGCCATGTTTAATGGAAGGGTGGGGAGAAGCGGGTCTGGAGAAATGCCTAACAGAAGGTTGGGGTGATGGGGGTCCGATGCGTTTGAGAGTTGGCTGTGGTGAATGAGGTGCTTGCCTTAAGGACTGCCTAGCAATCAGAGGACGGCCACGACCAACAGGTCTCTGGGGGTTCCTGGAATGGCCTGCAGTTCCTGGAGGAATGAAGCGCCTCTGCTCCTCTATGGCCATCACAGGATGTCGGTCTGAAAGCTGTGGTGAGGAAGTGAAGTTCTGAGGCATGATTGACCTGTTGCTGCGTATGGAGGCTCTGAAGGGGGGCACATTTTGTGTTGGAGCACCTGGACGAGTCATTCGACCAGGAGAGGGCTTAACAGCTCCCATTGGAATGTTTGGACGCCCTCTTCCCCGCAGTCGGCCACCAGGTGATCCAAGTGGGGGTGGATCCCTCATAAGACGAGTAGACCTACGAGAGAGAGTAGGGGAGGGTGATCTGTGTCCACCAGGAGGTTGCACAGACTGCAGGGATTCTGATTCAACTACAAAACTTCTTCGTGAAGGTGTAGGTGATGCTCTATGAGCTACAAATGGGGACTGTGGCCTGTTGGGATCCCTCTGTCGAACACTGCCCACAGGATGCATGCCCTTCAGAGGGGAGGGTGGAGGACTCATTTGCCTAGGAGGAGATGGCGAATGTTGAAGCTTCCTTGCACCAAATGGACGATGAGCAATCGATGGGGAGGAGGGTGGGCTGGGTCTCCTCATTGAGGCATGTGGGGAAAGTGGCGGACTTCGTCTGCGGATGGAACCACGAGGAGACGCAGGAGGGCTAGTGTGAGGAGAGGGAACTTGTGGGGCCATATGGTGGGGCACAGACCTAGGGGATGGTTTTGCCTCTATGAATGTGGCCTGAGGCTGGAAACGCCTGGAGAGTGTAGGTGATGCAGGTGGGCTTGCTCTTCTGTATTCAAGAGAAGAAGGGGGACGCTGAATGTGATTAATTGGTGATGGCCTTCCCCTGCTTAGTGTTGGAGATTGGGGCATTCCCCTAGCTCCAAAATGACGTACAGATGGCTGTGGAGAGGGGCTCTGTCTCACAGAATGGCGCATGGAGAGCTGTGGGGAGGCATGAGGGCTTTGTTGTCCCATAGAGACAGGGGAGTGCCTCACATTCATTAATGGCTCTCTAAAACCACTTTGTGCTCCCACAGGAGACATGCGACCTGGTGCTGCAATAGGAGAAGTGGGACCCAGTGCTGCCATAGGGGACATGATACCTGGTGCTGCCATAGGGGACATGGGACCTGGTGCTGCCATAGGGGACATGGGACCTGGTGCTGCCATAGGGGACATGGGACCTGGTGCTGCCACAGGGGACATGGGACCTGGTGCTGCCATAGGGGACATGGGACCTGGTGCTGCCATATAGGGCATGGGACCTGGTGCCGCCATAGGGGACATGGGACCTGGTAATGCCATAGGGGACATGGGGCCTTGTCCTGCCCAAGGGGACATGGGACCTTGTGCTACCATAGGGGACATGGGACCTGGTACTGCCATAGGTGACAGGGGCCTCTGTACAGGAGAACCCATCATCCCCATGGATCTTCTGCTTGGTGTAGGAGATGGTGGAAAAGCACCACCTTGGGCCCTCAGTGACATGTGTGGTGACCGTGCAGTAGTGGGGCTCACCAGTCCCTGGGAACTGTTGGCATGCTTAATTAACATTGCAGTTGGGGTTGGGATCTGAGGCACTGGATGAAGCATTTCTTGTGGGTGCATTGTTGGAGGAAAACCCTCAACTCCAGGGATAAATGGTTCATTTTCATACTGAATCTCTGACATTTCTTCAAAGTCGTATCGTGGCGGTGGGGGCGGAAGCTCAACATCTATCTTTTCTTTACCAAAAAGCTTGACTTGAGGCCTTGGAACTCTGAACATATCACCTTGAAGTACCATTGGCTCCATAGGTACATCACCAAACTCATCATCATACAATGCATCTATCTCCTCACCCCCCATGATGTCATGCATAGCATAGCCATATGGCTGGTACATGTTATAGGGAGACTCGAGATATGGAGAAAGCTCTGCTTCACTGTAATTAATCTGGTAGTCTTGCAGATATGGATCATCATAATTTCCATATGGATCAATGTACGCATCACCTGGTCCAACCTGGCCAAAAGAATCATCGTAGAAACCCTGAGGGTCATCATAATATTCAAACTGACTCTGGTCATAAGATTCAATTTCATTTCCATAAGGATCATAGCCATCATCCATTATATACTGTGTCTCATCATAGTATCCCATGCCATTGTTGTAATTTGGGTCCATCAACTGCTGTTCGCCATAGTATTCCATCTCCTCTGGGTAATGGCCCATCTGATTTTGTGCAGAATATGTGTTATAGTAGCCCATACTATCATCGTAATACTCTACTCCACTCTGCATGCCATTATGCATATCATAGTCTCCACCTTCGAGATCATAATAGCCTTGATCTTGAGATGGAGTATCATAATAACCAACTGTATCTTCAAACTGACTATAGTGCTGTGGCAGTATTTGTGCATGTCCCTGCAGAGGAGTATACTGTGCCTCATATCTGTTTGGTTGTCTATGGATTGACTGTCTGCTGAATGCTCCCCTTGCTACTCTACTCTGGTCATTTTCATATCCATTGAAATCATGTTCGTATCCATAGTTGTCATACCCTCGAGGTCCTCGTATGCTCGTGTGTCTACTACCCCCAGGAAATCGTTTGCTGTTAGACCGGCCCCAGGGGTCATTATCTCTACCAAGGGATCTGTGTTTCCTTTTGGTTGAGAGAAACTTCTTTGTGAGCCAGTTTGTTGCTCCTACAATTTTTCCCATTAAAGCACTCCGATACTTAAAATTAGCCTCCCCCTCTTCTTTCTTTTTCCCAAAAAGTCCTTTGAAGAACCCTGTTTTCTTCTCTGCTTGTTTGTTGCCACCTATTCTAAGGAGCATATATGTTGGTTTACTTCCTGACTTTTCCTTCTCTTTTTCTTTCTCTTTTTTCCTTTTCTTACTGGCCTTAAAACGCATCAGCAGCCTGGGGGCATTCTTCAAAACTGATTTCCTCCTCTTTTTTTTGGCCATACGGCTCTTTCTTCTGCCAAGTCCAAGAAACAGTCTAGATGTGCTTTTGAGTCGCTTTTTAGAGTTCCTAATTCTCTTAAATCCCGAGAAACGCATAAAGAGTTTAGAGGTATTCTTCAGGCCTCTTTTCTTCTTCACCTCCTCAGGTGGAGACTCGGCCTTAACTTTCTTCTTCTTTCCATCTTCCTCAGGCTTAGATTTGGACTTATGTGCATCTTTTGATTTCTTCTTCCCTTTCCTGTCTTCTTCTTCGCTTTCTTCCTCTTCTTCCTCATCTTCCTCATCTTCCTCATCTTCATCATCTTCATCTGACACAGCGTGCCTTGATTTGGACTTTCCCTTTGCTGGTTTGCCTTTTGTGTCAACCTTTCCACGGCCACGCTTAGGATCTCTATCTGATTCTTCATCCTCATCACTTAACTCATCCTCATCCTCAAGAGGCTCTGCATCTGAACCCTCCTCTGACTCACTGACCACATTTGCTCCTTTCTTTTTATCCTTTCCCTTTTTTCCATCATCTTTTGCTTTACCTTTGGGAGGCTCCTCTTTTCCCTTCTTCTTGTCATCTTTTCCTCCTTTCTTATCATCTTTACCTGCTTTCTTATCATCCTTAGCCGCTTTTTTGTCTTCTTTCCCCTTTTTTTCTTCCTCTTTGCCCTTACTTTTTTCTGGCTCTGGTTTTCCTCCTTTTTTGGCAGCTGATTTTGAGTCACCCTTTTTGCCTGGCATTTTGTCCTTTTCTTAGGACCATGCTATACTGCAGCCTCTCAGCCTCTGGGTCAGAAACAGAAAATCAGAAGTTCTACAGAAGTTTAGATAGCAGTGAATAAATAGTGCCCAGTCAACATAAAAATAAACTGGAGACAATAATGCAAAAATGCCTAAACATCTCAGCAATAACATTTTACATTTCTTATAAAATACTGGAACTTTCAGAAAATACAACTTGACATCACTAGTTGTATGAATAATTAACTTTTATGGAATATTTACATGTTAACTGCACCACACATCTATTCTTACCTCAAAGTATGTTCTCTCTCCTTAAGGTGAAGTGATGTGTTCAGTCTGTATTGTGACCATGTAAATTTCTGTCCTCATGGCTCCACTCCTCAGCACACCAAAAGAAGTCCTGCAGGGAGAGTTCCTCTATTGAGGACAGTGTCTCTATTCCCACAATCATTCACACACTCTTCCTCACTCTTTCTACTATCCAGAAGCCAAGGCTCCTCTGCAAAGAACAGGCACATGAAATGACCAATAACTAAACCTGGGTGGAACTGCCCACTAGGTTAGACCTGTCATGAGTGACATTAGCAAAGGGTTGAGTTTCTGTGTGAGTGAGAGGATGTGTGTCAGTGTTTTAGTGCTGTTCCGGGGCTGTAGAAGGAGCCTTAATTTGTCAGCTCTACTTGCCTTGATGTAACTTTAGCTCGAGTCTCATTCCAGCATGAATAATGTAGACATAGAGGCCTGTTACCGTGCACACACACACACATGCACAATTAGAAAGACAGAGAGGATGAGAGAGAGAGAGAGAGAGAGAGAGAGAGAGAGAGATGAACCAAGCTATAAATCAAGCCAGATGTAGGCCTTTCAAAGTTTATATACATATTGCATTTACTAATGTATGTACACAAATACATGTCCCATCACAGAGAAGCCATTTGTCAGCTCTGTATATCAGCTGTAGTATCAGCAGTTAGCAGGGTTAATGTGAAAAAAGGAGTGGATTGTTAGTCACAGGGAGTCTGACTTGATATGTTATACCTCAGAAATGAACAAACCAACCACTTCTACATTCACTCAGCCAGAACACAGTTGTCATGTACATATTTGAATAAAGGCAGGCGTGAAACAGTATTAACCCCAGCAAGGTCTACCACTATCCATGCTAATAGTGGATCCTGACCTGTTAAGCAACCACTGGAGTCTATTCAATAGTTCAAGATTTTCTCCGTGCAGATTATCAAAGTGTCAGCGTAACGCTTGTGGAGGAGTAATTAAAAATACTGACGCAATGATGTAACCACAGAAGTGTCAGGATTACCGCCAAGAGTGGTGTAACTTGCCGTCTCAGAACTATTTGAGGTCAGGACTCCACGCTGACATGCTCCAGTTTCTGTAATTAAAAATGTACTGGCTTCTCCTCCAATTGCTCTACGAGCGCAGGTGAACTTTGCTAATTGTTCTAATGAGTGTGTATGTGTGTGCGTGTATGTGTATATGTGTGTGTAAGTGTATGTGTGTGTGTGTGTGCGTGTGTGTGTGTGGGAGTAGCCTCACAAAATTCATAATGTCATATGGATTTGACTAATTTTTCCATACAGAAGAAATAAAGTGTATTTATGCTGACATGTTCATGTTTCTACTTTTCATTCTTAGAGTACAACAGTGTTTCCAAACCCAGGCTCACTGCCCTGCATGTTTTTGTTTGTTTCCTGTTTTCAAGGAATAGTTTGGCAAGACATCAAATTTACCCACTTTTTTTACTGATACCAGATGTAGTCAGCTAAGAAATATTTAGAGTCCAAACATAGCTTCTTTACTTTAGCATGAGTTATGAGGCTGATGTAGCTACCAAACAAAGGAAGTCTGTAGTCACCTAAATCGTTTTCGTAAATATTTCTCTCAACCTGCTCAAACCTCATCCATCTCTTCATTAAGGTGGAATAGACTTGTGGACGTGGTTTGGGACACAGTAAGACTCAAAGTGAACTATAAAAAATTAACTTTACTGTATAGTTAAGTGCTCCAAGAAGCCTTTTTAGAGAGCAGGGCTTGTTTTAATAAATCATCTCTAGAATAGGTGAGCTGACTGAGAATTGTTTTTTGTGACAACAACCATCAGAAACATAGAGAAACATGAGGGGTCTGGTGTCTTGTTGTTTTGTTTATTTTTATAGCTCACAGTAAGTCATACTTTGTCTTAAACCACATCCACAAGTCCGCTCTAACTTAACAAAGGGCTGGTTAACAAAGAACTGGAAAAGAGTTGTGGGGACGCTTTTCTGGATCATTTTTCAGAAGTGCAGTGCAGTTCAAGGGTAGGAAAGATTTTGCATGGAACAGTAACAAAGCGCCACCCCTCTACTGTTAAATGAGATCTGGTGATCAGGTCATGGGGTGAAAGGTGGAGAAACACCCTGGAAAGGTTGCCAGTCCATCGCAGGGCCATACAGATACAGTGGCTGTTTAAATTTATATGATTTGACTATACAGTTTGCTTGTCTGAGAATGTAAGTACCTCAATTAATTTTTCATATCTATATCTTTGGCTAGTTTGTTACTAAAGCCACGCGTCTACTAGTGTCCATGTTTCTCCCGCTTTTGTAGCTTGGAGTGCAGAACTCAAAACAACATAATTCTGAGCTCCAACTTCACATGTCAGAGGCTTAGCATTGTGCGTAGGCATATATCTACATAAATTAACCCAGAGGTCAATGGAAACCTTCCATGAACCTAGTAATACAAGTATACATGCGTGTATGCATGTGTGTGTGTGTGTGTGTGTGTG
>JBBPCX010000088.1:29539558-29555009 GCA_037974365.1 Hydrocynus forskahlii | reverse complement strand
TCAATGGAAACCTTCCATGAACCTAGTAATACAAGTATACATGCGTGTATGCATGTGTGTGTGTGTGTGTGTGTGTGAATTGCATGACCTGAAGTAATCATCCCTGCATTTCCTTGGTTTCTTTTTGATGACTCAGTGATATCAGGAAGGGTGTGGATATCCGGTTGCCAGATCCTCATCTAACTCCCTTTGCATGTAAGTCAATCCCATCATTACCATGCATGATGCACAGTTGAAGAGTTTGTATGTAGCGGTTGCCATGTCGCAGATAATCATGGAAAATCTCCTTTTGACCTTTGATTAGTGAAAGAATATTCCATATTCGTTTCATTTTTACATGACCACTTTTGTTACTGCTTTTAAAACTGATAAATGTAAAGGGCATCACTTTTAATTGCCTGCCTGATGTGTGCATCAGTCAAAATACTCCTTATAACTTTAGTGTTGAAAGCAAATACGTCGATTTTCATTTCAAGACAGATGGGTAACAAGACTTTTGCGAAAAGATGGATATGAAAATGCATTCGTTTTTGTGAGGTCACGAGAGTGACAAGGCATTAAAATGGGCTGTTTTTGAGGCTTACAATTACTATATGGACTTCCTAATCATTGCTCCATAAATATATATTTTTTAACTTTAACACTAGCTCTTTAACACTATTATTTCACGAAACCTTTATGTTTTAAAAGTGCGTTTTCTATTAAGTGGGCCCTTTAACCACAACTTGACCACAATGGGGTTTAAAGACTATCCCACACTGACATCCACTGTTCATACTGTAGTAGGGGTTCAACACACTGCCTGAAACGTGAGTATATGCTAATACACCTTCTAGTGCCCTAAGTAGATCACGCAGAAGGCACGTAGAGTACTGGCGCGGCGGGGTTTCCTTCCGCAGGTGAAGTGCACTAGTTATTGATTGCATGTACATATTGGGACAGACCCCGTGACTGAATTTACCGTTACGAGTGAAACCCTGGCTTTATTTTTACAGAGAAATGGAAGAACTGTACGAAAAAAACACTTTACACACCGTTTAATTTCGGCTAAACATACTTTGTGGCACTTTAGCGGTTACTCTGTGCTTTAAGACTGTTTTTTGTGTTTCTGCCGATTCTGCGACGACAAGAGCGAACCCAAACCAAAAATAGAACCAAAATGTGCCAAAACGACAGGGTGAAAACTCTTATTGTATTTTATTATTTAATTTTTTATCCAACTCTCAGAACCTAATCGCCACAACCGAGCGTCTGTCGCGCGCTTTCTCGCGTGCACGCGCACTCGCACATCAAGGCTCGGCTGGATGCGCGCGCACCCCTGACGGAGCGAGGTGAAGATGAACGGGACGGGCTCGTTCGGAGGGGAGATGAACGGAACCTGCTCGTTCGGAGGGGAGATGAACGGAACCGGCTCGTTCGGAGCGGGACGGGCCGGAGCCGCCTTCGACCTGGTCAGCTTCGTCAAGAGGCCACAGACCGTGCTGAGACTGCTGGCCTGGGTAAGAGGAACCGGACCGGGCCAGGCCGGTACCGCTGCTGATCTCTGCTGGACTGGGGGCCTGAGGTTTTCTGTATTAGGCAAACTGGATCTTTTTTTATTGATCTATTTATATAGTTATTTATATTTTTGTGGGTGACGTTCCATCCGCTAAGATGGTTTACGTTTATATATATATATATATATATGTATGTATGTGTGTACAAATAAATGCTGTAAAATATCAGTAGTCTAGTGACAGGACATTGTAAGTTATAAATTATAACGCCGATAAATCATATTTTCAGTTCTACAGTGGTGGTGCATAGCTTTTGCTGCACATTGTTTTCAGTCATCATGTCAGTGGTCTCGTCGTGAGCGTGTGTGTGCGTGTGTGTGCGCGCTGACTGGTCTTCTCTCCTCTGACATTATGTAAACGGCTCTTATGATGGGGTACGTGGGGGGTGGGAGATCAAGTCTCCAAGCAGAGACGTCACGCGTTGCCGTGGTAATGACGTAGGTGTCACGTGCTGCTGCATTGGCGACATTGCTTAGCTTGTGGGTCTTGATGATGCAGATGTGATGTGATGAACCCTCCAGAGAGGAGGCGGTGTTCATAAATAAACACTCCCGACACAAGGCGGAGGAAATGCAGAGCGAATAAATGTATGGGCTCTTACACAGTCCGTCCCATCAGCACTACTGATGTGGCTTTTGTCACAAAGTTTATAACGGCGTTCATAAGGCCAAACAGGGATCCCTCATCACAGCTCACTTCTTATCAGAACATGCCTTATCCCACAAACAGGTAAACATTGCTCAATCACTGAGTTCTCCTTCACCATTCACCACCAAACTGCTCCAGTTGAATTCCCCGGTACCGTGAGTATGCTGTGTGCTTTGCCTGTTTACCCTCTGATCTGTGCACATTATAGAATGTGAGAAACCGGTGGGTTTTTCGACTATTGTGTTAATAGCATTCTTGGAGCAAATGGCGAGAATTAACTACCACTCATCAGCCTCTGCATTTGGGTTTACCATCCTTGCGACATGGGTTAACATTCTCTGTTCTTTCTGTGTTGCTTATCGAGCCCCAGCCTGACAGAATGACTGAGCCTAACGCCGTGAACCCACCGGAGTTCGCAGCTCTTGCTGATACGGTGCAACGGCAGTTGGTGTTGATTTAACACCTGCATCAGGAGGTTTTCTCTCTATGTCAGGAGGTTTCCTCTTTCCATTAGGGACTTCAGGATCTGGCCGCGGAATGCCGCTCTCACCGGGCACCGCCAGTACCACCTGCACCTGTTTCTCGCTGCCCTGGAATTCTCACTTTATGAGAATTAAGTGGATCCGTTCTACCTATGCACCACACCCTCCATGTTCCAGTAGTTCATCAACAGTGTCTTCCAGGACATTCTGGGCCAGTGGGAGTACCCATACTTGGAGGACATCCTAATCTACTCTAAAACAACTGAGGACCATATCTGTCATGTGAGGGCAGTTTTGTAGAGATTGCTTGTTCATCGGCTATATGGTAATCAGTCCTAGTCTGGACTGATCCCCAGAACCTCATTGGTGGCAGCTCACTGCTTCACTTGGTGAATGGGTGAAATGCAGAGAAAGAATTTCACATTGTTCACACTGTGTGCTGTGGTGTGTTCACACGTGACTATAAAGTGTCACTTTACTTTACTTTACTTTACCTTCCAGCAAGCCAAACAGCTCAACCCCAAACAGGCTCAGGGGCTATGTTCTTTGAACAGTTTAATTTCCATCTGTCATATTGCCTGGGGTTAAAGAACACCATACCTAAAACCACCGATTGTTATTGGAACACGTAGTCTGCCAGCATGGGTTCACCTTGGACATCGTTTCAGACAGAGAGCCCCAGTTTGTGTCTCTATTCTGGAAGCGCTTCTGCCACCCAATCAGCTTGACCACCAGCCTGTCTTCAAGATACCACCCGTAAACGGTTAGACGGAGTGGATCAATCAACAGCTAAGGCACTTTCTTTGGTGCTTTGCCTCTTATTATCAGGGCTAATAGTCATGGTACCTCCCTTGGGGCTGAGCTCTCCAACAACCTTTACATCTTCTCATGCCCCCAGGTTCAGTCCATTTGAGGTTTGCTGTGGTTACCAACCCACCTTTTTCCAGCAACCGGAGCCCGAAGTTTAAGTACCGTCAGCTCAACAATTGGCCTGTAATTGTCGACGGATATGAGCACACAGTACATTGTTCACTGAGAAGGCTGCGGTCCTGAAGAGCGATCTTGGATCTCGGCCTGGTTCATCTTGGATCCATCACTCATTGAGGACTACCGACGTCGGATTTCTGTTTGGTGCCGGCCCTGGGGGGGGCTGTTGTGTGCTCAGGTCAGGTGATCTGAACCAGGAACAGGAAATTATCACCTGGAGATGCTAGACGTGTACACATTGTTCAGTTATTGAGTTCTCCTTCACCATTCACCACCAAATTGCTCCAGCTAAATTATATGCTGTGTGATTTGCCTGTCGACTCTTCGATCTGTGCATGTTATGCAGCACGAGCAACTGGTGGGTTTTCTGACTAATGTGTTAATAGCGTTCTTAGAGCGAGTGTCAAGAATTACCTTCCCTCTCATCAGGCATCGGATTAGGGTTTACCCACCTCGCGACATGGGCTACCACTCCCTGTTCTTTCTGTGTTGTTGATTGAGTCCAAGCATAACAGTGAGATAGATTATTTCAGATCTTAGGTAGTGTCTTGGCACTTTCTGGGCGGAAATGACAGTGTGAGTTTGTAGCTCAGACTATTCCAGGCTAGCTTAGGCTCTTTTAGAGTGACGTAATGACTTTCCACCCTCAGGAAGTGTCATCATTTGATCCAGTGTCAGATTATTAATAATAACCAGCTGGTGGCCTGGTGGTTGCCCTTTTGCTCAGAAGTTCATGGGTTTGTATCCCAGGACTGCCAGTGGCACCACTGAGGTACCCTCGAGGAAGGTACCGTCCCCACTTACTGGTCACCGGACGCTGCATCGCTGGCTGCTCACTGCTTCACTTGAATGGGTGAAGGGGTTAAATTCAGAGAAAGAATTGCACGTTGTTCACACTGTGTGCTGTGCTGTGGTGTGTTAAGGGACACTTTACTTTTTTGTACTTTACTTAATAATAAAAATAATATATTAATTCACCTGAGACCCAATATGAGTTTTTTTGTTGAAACGGATGCAGGAGCTTGAACAAGTGGGTCTTTGTTACAAAAACTGATTCTAGATCAGCATTCTTGGCTTGTTTGGCTACATGGTGAAGTTTTGTTCATTTTATAGCTTTTATGGGTTGAGAGGTTTAGGTGGTGTATGTACCGAACAGATTTGGGTGACATCCAGTGTTTGTTAACAACACTGGACTCCACACCTGAAGTAAAGACGTACGTCTCATCCACCAGTAGCTGCTGCAGCTGGGACTGTTGCCATGGTGACGGCATGATGTATGCGCATGCGTCAGCTTACATAGTGCCTTTACCTAAAATAGCGCAGGCCTCACCGGCGCCTCTTTACTGCCTCTTATTCATCCGCACTTCGTTAGACTCCCAGGTTTTTGTCATTTGTTTTACTGTGTATCAGTAATGTGTTTATAATCTACATTTATAACAACTGGGAGATGCTTTAGTAGTTGTAATATTTGATGTACTTAAAAATGACTATATAGCTCTACAACAGTCGTTACGAATGGCTTATGCAGATGTTATGCAGCCTTATGAACATATTATCAGGTACTAGTGGAGTTCAGCTTCAATTTGCTTGAATGGTATGTGTAAGATTTGCATAGAACACTGAAATACAGGGAATAAAGAGGCATGAAGGGTTTTGAGGGTGTGTGAGTATGTCCAAACTCTTGCTCCAGTGTCAGTTAGCCACATTCTGAACCCATGGTGTAAATGACTCCGCGTGTACGTGTCAAGTTGGAGCTCGGCTCAAGGCTTGTGAATTCGGGTGTGTAAGACAAGTACAGCCAAAAAATAAGAACAAAAAGAGAAAAAAGAATGATAAGCAAGGAAAGTTGGGTCATTCCATGAGGTGGGCACAACTTCATTGCAGTTACACTTCACTGTAGGCCAATACTCATGTGCCATGTAGCACATAACCATTCATAACAACTGACATACGACTGCCTAACCATCTATAAAGGATTATACCAATAAGCTTCAGCCACCCTCGTATTTTCTGTGGTGAAATGACTCACACTTTATAAAAGGTTTGTCAGTAACAACGTCATAAGGTTAATGCCCTTGTCATGCAGCCTAGTGAATACAGGCCTTCAAGGAAATGTTACTGGACGCTAATTTGAATTTGTAGAAATAATTTTTTTCTCTTCCATAGTTTCAGTCATATATTTCTCTTATAAAAAACATAAACAGTAAACATATTTGTTTTGTGGTAAATAACACTGAGAAATCCAACACCATCATCCTGAATGACGTGGTGGAATACTTCAGGCTAAACTGGCTGCCAAACTCCCTTTCATTAAGGTTATAGCTTCTGACTTTGTGAGTAAACTTGGCCAAAAGAATCATTAATCACGATTCTGTGTAGTGGGGTGGGCATGCCTGATGCATCCTGGTATTAATCATTATCACGAATAAAACAAATTTGCCAGTTTTTGATCTTATTTAGTCACACTAAACAGCTATTGTTGTGTGACAGTTCAATATTCCTTTTAAACATTAAAAATATTTGTCTTAAAGTGAATGTTTTAATATTATATTCACATGTGTGTGTGTGTACAGACACACCCACACCCACACCCACGTATGTATATATTGTGTCAGTTGACACAGATGGGACTCTTTCCATGGGTTGTCTCAGGGGCTGTTACCTTACTGTCATTTAAACAGAGCTGAAAGCTAAAAGTTAATGTTTCACTGCTCTTCTCCCTCTCTTTTTCCTGGCAGATTTTCTCCATGGTGGTGTTTGGCTCTATAATAAATGAGGGATATGTGAACATGGGCAGCGAGCGGCTGCACTGCGTGTACAATAAAAACGCGGATGCCTGTAACTATGCCATTACTATAGGGGTGGTAGCATTTTTAGCCTGCCTTTTATTCCTGGCACTGGACGTCTACTTCCCTCAGATCAGCAGCGTCAAGGACCGGAAGAGAGCTGTGCTGGTGGAAATGGGATTTTCAGGTAGGCCGCTATCATCCGTCATCACAAACTGTTTCAGTATTGGCCTAACACTTAGGTATCGTGGGCCCTCACTCAGTGGAGGTGTGTCAAAGTGGTGGTCTTCCTCAGCAACGGTTTATGAGCGCATGAGCTGCTCACAGCACTTTCTCCTGTGTTTTCTCTGCAGGGTTCTGGACGTTCCTCTGGTTTGTGGGATTCTGCTTTCTGGCCAATCAGTGGAGCCGCACTTCCCCCAAAGAGCTGCCGCTGGAGCAGGCCACCGACGCAGCGCGGGCAGCTATCGCATTCTCATTCTTCTCCATTCTAACCTGGGTAATCCACACACACGTTTGTTCTATGACTTAAAAGACCTCCTGTGTTAATGTGTCAATGTAGTTTACCGTCCAATCTCCAGTCCCCATGGCCCTTTCCGAATTTAGTGTTCAATATGATATGACAAAAACACGTTTACATGTATCGGCCTATTCAGCCAACAACATTTAACCCTGCCCATTTAACCCTGACCAAGGCATGTTCATGATAAATAACGTTTCAGCATGGGCTGCTTTGTTCCTGATTTTACTGTTCAATGCGCCCCACTAGCCAGGGCTCCCCCAGTCACGAGACCCTTACACATATCAAAACAGCCTGTTTAAAGGTATAAAAATGCGTCATGCAGAAATGAATTATGACGCCTTTTGGTTCGTAAAACCCCAGCTAATGTCACCACTGGGATTCAGGAAAAAAATAAAAGAAAATGTACCCCTTAAATATGTACATCTTGAATATAAATAATACAGTAATAGTTTAAAAAGAAACAAGAAATAACCACAAATATTACAGAATAATGCTGGGCTTAAAAAGTAAAGCACATGACCATGAGTGTGTCATTCAAGGTACTGTCAGAGAATTTCTGCCGAGTTAGGATTCATCCTCACGGATCTCTTCCAAGACACTAGACGGCACTCTTGTGCAACACTTTACTGTGCAAAATGAGTAATAGTAACATAATAGCATAAAATACTCTCATTTCTGAATGTGTGGAGGCGCTAATGATACGTTACATGGGTGGTCCCTGTTTTGTCTTTTATGCAAAAATGGCATATTAACACAAATTAAGTAATAGGAACACAATACAAAAGTTAAACAAGATAAGACAAACACAATGAAATATCAAGGAGCACAAGCCAATTTTACTGGTCAACCAAACAGACGCATTTCACATATCTGGCTTTCATAGACGAGTGTGAACTAGGTAGCGAGCTAGCAACTTGAGTTAACAAATTAGATATTGGATAGTTAGCCTTTTACAACACACCTAATGGTCCTGAATGCTGACAAAAGTCACAAAAAGTAAATAAAACCTGCAAAATTATTGAGCCCCCTGGTGACTTTATGACAGTGCTGTTATATTTGTGACATCACGAGTGTTCCAATGAGCTGACCGGCACTTCCTGCCAGTCGGGACCCTGTAGCAGTGATGCTAGCGCTCTACTGCTCAACCTTATTTTTATTATTTACTTTGCACTAACTAATAATAGTTTCTGCATGCATGCCAAGAAACCTTTTAATTAGCATTTTTTCACTGAAGACTCTCCTGCCCTCTTGGTATAATGGAATGAAAAGGAGGTGGACACCTCAGAAGCAAACTACAAAAACAATTGTATCTGACTCTTGCAAACTGTGTTTGTGTTTCAGGGCTATCTATGCCTACTAACCATTAACAGATTTAAGAACATTGCCTTTATGGAGGACGAACAGCGACTGTTATTGAGACAGCTTCCTACTCTCAATCTCTAGAGTAGATTAAAGCACGCTCTTGTCTACTCAACTCCACACCAACTAACTTTTCCTAATGGACCCTTTTTCTAATTTTACAAATAATAACGTGGAAGATTCAGTGTGATTTAACATCCTTGTTAATGTATTTGCTAGGGATGGGCTTTTCAAGATAAAACACTATTCAGTATTTGTTGGGAATTATTTATTCACTCTTTGAACTTCACAAACATACACACACACACACAAGCTAGAACCGAAAACAGAGTCTAATTAAATCAAATTAACTGCCACACAGGTTTTACCTGGAAGTACCACCTTCTTCTTCTTCTTTTGTTGTTTAATGGCTGTTGGCAAATAGCTGTTGGACGCATTACAGCCACATCCTGGTGGTAGTAAGACTGGAGTTACTTTCAGACACCAGTAAAAACAAAAAACTTTTTTTACAAAAACGATAATAAATGACTACTGTTGAAAAATTGCAACCCATCCCTAGTATTTGCCTCATTTTTCCGGGAAAAATATTTTTAGAGAGGAGCAAGCCTGTCAAGGGTTACTTTAAACTCACCCCTTTTTAATTGTAAACACCTGATGTAGGCAATCAAAAATACATTTCTGGTGTCAAAATGTTGCTTTGCTACGTTTAGAAATGCCTCTGTGAGGTCAGTGAACACAAATGGTCACGCAAATAGTCCAAGCTGTTTCATAAAAATACATAGCCAAAACTTTCAACCACATGCGGCTCTTCATTAAGGCGGTGCTGACTTGTGCATGTGGTTGTGGACACAAGACTTACAGTGAGCCATAGAAATGAACTAAATTTCACGTATACAGGTAGCCATTTCAGAAAACACCAGGGCTGGTATTCACAAGATAGTCATAAATTAGAGGACTTTCTCCTAAACCATTCTAACAAGTACCACTTTAATAAAGACCTGGATGGTTTGAGCAGGTTGAGAGAGATTTTTGATGTATATCATTGAAACTATTTGCTCTTTTTGGGTGACCATTAAAGTTTTATTGTGTGCTATTACTCCTGAAACCCTGAAAAAAATTTAAACCTGACTACCTGGCCATTAACAGAACCGGGCACTGTACGAAATGGCATAAACCTTGAACATGTTAAAATGTGAAGTTTTATCACATGATGTGACCAAAAGACAATGAGTTGTAACTGACTAGGGGGCGGCTTTATCTTACAAATGCCCTATAATTACTTTAGTTGTGTCAAATATGGAAATGTGAAAAGGGTCCATTGAGTATATTATGAGTGGTCATCCCCCACTCTAGTCATGAGTCTTAGTGTTGCCTTAAAGAGATTAATTGAAAAAAATAATTTACACCAAAAAATATGGTCTTTCTAAGATGACTTCGCAGGTGTGGGATGGTTTTGTGTGATGAACAATCGCTTTAAAGTCTATAATCACTCTCATAATCGACTGAAATGCTCTTTTCCTTGCCAATAATTTGCCTTTTTGCATTACATTACTGGATTTTCAGGACAGTTTTGCTAAACACATTAATCTGACTAACATGGTTGATATGACCAGGCGGCCCTGACGGCGTGCGCCGTGCAGAAGTTCCTCTTGGGAACCGACATGACGCTCTTCAACATGGACCACACGGCCAGCCAGCCGCCCAAACAGCCCTACCCGTCCAACGACGTGATTGGCCAGACCACCATCCCTGTCAACAACGCTTACCAGAGCCCGCCGCTCATCGAGACCGTGGAGACGCGCCCGCCTGGGTACCAGATCCCGCCAGCTTTTTAAGCCTCAGCTGATGTGGAGAAGGAATGCAGAGAGGGAGGATGGCTTCTTTACTTATGGGTTCTTTAGGGGTGCAATCAACTGCGAGTCTTCAGGAAGCGATTTGGTGCATCACAAGATCTCAGCTTTCAAATCCCGTAGATTATTTTGGTGCAGTATTATAAAATTACATCAAGTGTGGAGGAACTATTTGGGTCATTCTCACCAACATGGCTAATACTGAAATTTGAAAAAATTTAAATGATTTTGATTTTAAACAGATAAATTATTTAAGAGACCAAATTCTCATTGCTGCAAAATATTTGAGGATGAAAGTATAAACATGTTTATTTTAAAACTTTTCTTTATCATCGGTATACTGTTTCGGACTAGTATCTTCTGCAATTTTATTCCAACACTTTGATTTTCGCTCAACGCTTTGCTAATCTTGTTACTTGTGCCAAGATTTGTCAAAGATTATAGGACAATTCAAAGCAAAACAATGTATTCATTTTTGGGGGGTAACAAGAACAGGGGAAAACGCCCTGAAAGAGGAACAATATCTCCAAATGAAAATTGATTATCTGTGTGATGATTCACACAAATATTTTGAAGCTGTTTTGTGACAATGACCCATTTACACAATTGTGGAATATAAACAATAACAACACACACTTCTTAAAAATACTATTTTTATGTTTAAAACTGATTCAAACCTTCAAAAATTGATGCCCTTGACTGTAGTTTTTCACACATTAGAAGAGTTGGCCAAATAAGGGGAAAATGTAGCCTGGCTCTACAGCAAATGCAGCCTTTTTGGGGTGTTTGGTCGTTCGTCCGATCTGTTTATGAGGAATATTGCCAATGTGCTCGTTATGTATTTCTTTACGTATCTTGTTATTTATTCAGATATGCTTTTGAGAAACTTGATGCCAAAATGATTTATTTCGTATTATTTTGTAACCTGGGGTTCGGTTAAGAGAGCTGTCAATGCTTCGTTAGCTTAAATGCAGAGAGGAGGAGAAGTAGATAGCGTCCCCATGAAAGAAGTGAGCTGGAGGGACAGGAATGGGTGGAGACGGACGTGTTTGGGATGCATGTGTGTATCCGCTGGTCCGAAAATACATTCCTAGTGAAAGCATCTCAGCAACCTGTTTACTGTAAAATGCTGTATCTCTGTGTGTGTGTGAGAGAGAGAGAGAGAGACAAAGAGAGTGTGTGAATAAGCACTCATGTCCTCAGTCTTAATGCATGATAAGTCGAGGGGCTTATAGAAATGTCCACTTATAGCGTTTAGAGTTGCCGGGGAACAGAGGGACATGCCTAGCGCAGTCCAGATTAAATAAAAGTTCTTTCAGAAAGCTTCTTTTCGCTTCCTTCATTTCTTCTTTCATTTTTCTGTTCTAACAATTAAAATCTTCAGTCAAGCATTCTTCACTCCACCCCAGGGACCTTTCAGACGGAGACCCCTAAAATCTTTAAAGAGCCCCCAATATTACAGACTCAGAAAATTTCAGGTGCCTAACAATACACAGTCGTGCAAAAGTCTGCGTCAAATGACGTATTTGAACTGATTTCCTACCTGTAACTGAGTAACTCCTCCACAGACAGCACATAAAAAAAAACAGTTAATGATTAATTGCTGAATGTAACATACTGAGTGGAACTAAACATAAATGTGGCCTGTGCAAATTTTTTATTTGATTTATATCTTTTTCCCACTTATTTTAAACTCAGTTTGTTCCCTTTAAAGAAAGTGTGACCTTATCTTCCCTTAGAAAATCAGCCCTTAGTCATTCAACCATTCAACCTTTTGTATACGACTGTGTATCCTCCCATTATTGATGAATAACAAAGCCATCCTGTCATTTTTCTTTTGGTTTGTCTTTACCAAGAGCGCAGATGACTCTGGCAGGCAGTTGAACTCTCCAGGAATCTGGAAGTTGGGCCGACTAGTTTCATTAATTAACCCCATTACACCATCATTTATTGCTGATATGGTGGAGATCATCCAGTTGCAGATTACACAGACCTTTAGATTCTACGAAGTTAAAGTGACACTTCCAGCTCTGGAGACATCATGGACACACTGAGGCCCGACTGCAAAACTTCAACCACCAGGTGTCAGCAGCCCTCCAATATTGAGACCAGGCGGCTCATCCGGCTTTTAGACCCACTCAGTAGTTTCTGGAAGCCAGAACAGAAACTAGAAGCAGTACCTAGCATAGTAACTAGAAGTAGAAACTAAAACAGTCACTAGACTAGTAACTAAAATAATAACTAATAGAGTAACTAGAATAGTAAATAGTAATTAGAAGTAGTAAATAAAATAGTAAATAGAAGTAATGAATAAGAAAAAAAATAGTAACTAGAACAGTAAATAAAACAGTAACTAGAAGTAGTAGCTAAAATAGTGACTAGAATAATAAATAAAGTAGTAACTAGAAATGGTAGCTAGAAGCTGTAAACAATTATGATTATATCAGAGATAAACTTGGAGTATAGTTCATAACAAACAATTACTTGAGCTAAACTAGTCATTGGATAAGAATGTACAAAATAAAAGTGAAAATTTAGAAGTGCTAAAGTTTAGAAATGATCCAGAATTGTTTAGTTCATTTCAGTTTCACCAAATAGTCCAGTTACTCATTACTCCACGCTCCCTTCTTTAATGGGTATCTTATATTGGAGAGCTAAAACAAAATTAAAAAAACACTTTCATAAATTTGAAATTATGAAAGTGTTCGACTGCCCTGCTTCTCCTGTCCCCACACTCAGCTCTTCCCACCTTCTCCATTCCCTCCCCCCCCTCTCCTGCCCCCTCAGCCTGTCTCTCTCTGTCCCTCTCAGCAGATGACATTAAAAGGGAACTGTGCAGACTCCATTCCAGTAAAGCTGCTGGCCCTGATGGTGTCAGTCCCAGGTCCCTCAGGTGCTGTGCTGCCTAGCTGTCTGGAGTTCTACATCAGATCTTCGACATGAGTCTGAAACTGCAGAGGGTCTCGTCACTCTGGAAGACATCCTGTCTGGTTCCTGTCCCCAAAAAGATCAACACGTCGACCTACAGTGACTACAGGCCAGTGGCTCTGACTTCACACGTCATGAAGACGCTGGAGAGATTGATCCTGAAACATCTGCGTCTGCTGGTGGAGCCCCGGCTGGACCCCCTACAGTTTGCTTACAGGCCGTGTATTGGCGTGGAGGACACCAGCATCTACCTGCTGGACCTAGCTTACTCGCATTTGGACATTGTGGGGAACACTGTGAGCGTCATGTTTTTTGACTTCTCTAGTGATTTTAACACGATCAGACCATCACTGCTCGGTAAAAGCTCACAGAAATGCAGGTGGACGCCCCACTGGTAGCTTGGATTACGGACAATTTAACCAGTTAACCTATCACCCTTCCTCTTCACCCTCTACACGTCACACTTTAGGTACAGGTCTCAGTCATGTCACCTGCAGAAAGTCTTTAGGAAGCAGGTTCCTCCTCCCACCCGTCACCATCAGAGGGGCTGACGTGGAGGTAGTCGAGGATTACCGGTACCTGGGGGTACACACTGACAGCAAACTGGACTGGTCCAACAACACCAACACTGTCTTCAAGAAAGGGCAGAGACCCCTCTCACCGCATGAACGCCTCCATGATGGGCCATCAGAGCACACGCAGCAAAAGACTCATCACCCCTAAATGTAGAACTGAACGCCACAGGAAATCCTTCCTACCTGTGGCAATAAGACGGTATAACTCTTCCTCATTCTGTTGGTGATCTTTCTCAGGATAAATATTAATGTCATTTGGTTCTAACTCGGATCGTGCAATATTACTAACCTGCTTTTTTTACGCATCTGTATGTTATTGCATGTTTGTTTCATCCCCCATCACATGCTGCTTCCTCTCTTTTTATTCATTGCACAAACACTGTGTCACTTTTGCATAACCACTTGCCCTAATAATGTTATTTTATTATATCTACTATAGATATTTGTTACTTTTTTAGAGTTATTTTGATATTATACTTGCACTATTACTATTGTTCTGTTCTTTTTTAACTCTTATTGTAGATCTTTAAATAAAGTTCTTTCTTATATAAAGTTCTTATCTTAATAAAGGGGACATATTATGCAAAACTCACTTTAGTTATAATAGGTCTATGGGCTAAACAAAACATGTTCATGAAGTTCTTTGCACAAAATCACTCTCACATAAAGAGATATCAACAGCTCTGCTCTGGACAGTTTCAGTCCCTTTCAAAACGAGCCGTTTAAGGGCTCTGTCACTTTTATGCGAATAAGCTGTTGCTATCCATGCTCCACCAAACCCATGCTTACGCTGTGTGTTTACCACACCTGAAAATGGCAGAAAACAGAGGCGCTATCCGGCCCTATATGTTGGACCCAGAGCGAGATGAACACAACACTTCATGTGTGACTTGCTTTTGCCTGTAGCCGTAGCACTCAACATCTTATGCGTGCTCCTAAAACCAGCAAACAAAAATGGAGGATTTTCAACTAATCTAGAGGGTGGGGGCTCGACAGGTGAGGGGGTGTTCTATGCAAATTTCTCTATTCGGATGTCACAATATGGTAGTGTCCAAACGACTCGTAGATGCATATGATTCCTGACACCAAAATCTTTCAACTGATTCACAGAAAACGGATGGATGTTTTTTTTCGCACTTGGGGTGTTTATAGGAGCAGTAGAGACCCACATGAAAATACAAAAGGATGCAAAAAGTGAGTTTTGCATAATATGTCCCCTTTAAATAACACATTCCCCCTATTATGAAGTGCCATGAGTCACCCCACTCTTTTTCAGTTTTAGGAGGTTGTGTTTAATAGGATAATTGTAAATTACTATTTTGATATTAAAATATCAACATGTTTACGGATTGTATGTGCATTTGATTACTCAGAATCACAGACAATACACAGCAATAATTTTTCTTAGCAATGTTTTGGTTGTTGAATGTTTTCAGTAGCCGTGGATGCTGTTATACAGCTTGTGGGAAGGTAAAATAGGTACAAGGCTTCTAGCTGGCAGCTGTAAGCGAAAACAAGCCAAAAACATTGAGATAAAAATGTGGCTGAAGTGTGTTGAAGGAAATTAAAGCTGTCCTTCCATTTTTGAGCATATAAATGAGAAAAAAGCAACACAAGCATATTAAGGTTTATATATATATATATATATATATATATATATATATTAGGGATGCACCGAAATTATTTTTTTGGACTGAAACCACATAGCTGAAATAATATACAATTAAAAATCTTCTCTCATAAAAATAGTGAATTCA
>JBBPCX010000088.1:29499436-29531869 GCA_037974365.1 Hydrocynus forskahlii | reverse complement strand
CTGACATAGCCCATATATTAACTGTAATCACTGGATGTGGGTGGGCTCGAAGGGTCTTGCCTCTTCTGTGCTCGATCGGGATATTTATTTTATATGATAAATTAATCCCAACGTTGAGAAAGTCTTTGTGGATGCACCCCCTCTAGAAATGTCGGCATTCCACGCTTTACAAACGGCTTTCCGCGTGTCTTTCTTAAGCCGCTTTCAGACCTAGCAAGTGCGGCGCGTTGAGCGCAACTCGCTGGTTTTTGAGAGGAAGCGCAAGCCTCGCGGTGAGCGCAGCGTGTGCCTTGTTCCGTCTGAAAGCGGCTTTAGATGTATCGCAATGCGCCACACGGCAGACATGCTGACTCTAATCCAGTCCTCGTTAAAAAAAAAAATTGGTGGCAGAATATTCGGTGCATCCCCAATATATATATATATATATATATATATAACCTCAAGCATCAAAATAAGCCTCTGACAGCTTGCAAAAACAGTAAAAAAGAAGACAATCGAGTAATACCTGTTAGAGCCAGTGTATAGGCAATGTAGAGCCAAAATAAAGTTTCTTCAAATGACAGTAAATTATGATCATTTTGCAGGATTTATTGCATTGTGCTGATGTAGACTTTATAGTAAATTATTGTGAATATTTTTTGTCATTTTGTACCTTTCAATGAAGTGAACTCTGTAAAATGGTGCTCAAAAGTGACTGAACCGTTTACTCTTAAAATAATTTTCCTTTTTTAGCGATGTAGGCCTGCATGCTGTTATAGTACCACATTTATTTCTTGGAAAGTTTACTGTCAGTCTTAATGCTTCAGCAGACCAAGATGTTTTGGACAACGACGTGCTTCCAACTTTGTGCACACAGTTTGGGGAAGAACCTTTTCTATTCCAGCATGACTGTACCCCAGTGCACAAAGCATAAAGACACGGCTGGATGAGTTTGGTGTGGAAGGCCGCACAGAGCCCTGACCTCAACCCCATCCAACAAATTTGGGATGAACTGAAACAGAGATTGTCAGCCAGGCCTTCTAGTCCAACATCAGTGCCTGACCTCATCAATGCTCTACAGAATGAATGGGTACAAATTTAAACAGAAACTCTCCAAAATCTTGAGGAGTGGAAGCTGGTATAGCTGCAAAGGGGGACCAACTCCATATTAAAGTCTAATATTTGAATGTAAAATCATTAAAGTCCCTGTTGGTGTAATGGTCAGGTGTCCCAATACTTTTGTCCATATAGTGTTTATTTGATATGTTTGTGTGTTTTTAAGCATCTGAGGGGAAGGTGTACATGTGTGGAGTAAGTTTAGATGGATCCATGTTCCAGCCTCCAATTTTCTGTACATGGAACTTTGGGTTTATACGGTATGTTTATATGCGAATGGCAGGTAGCTTAAAGGTCAGAGCTGCCTGTTGGGCTCCTGTTTTGATTCTTGCTTGACACTGACCTTTTCCTCTGCCCGGTATAAATGAACTACTCTGGGTAGTTTATCTCAGTATTATTCCACATAATACTGTGGAAGGCAGTTGAGGGGAGCTTTTTTGTCCCATGATGAAGACTATTCAAAATAACCTGTTTAAAAGGCATTACGGTAGTTCTTTTCAGAAAATTTAGGTGAGTGTTTCATGCTCTTCAATAAACTTTATTGTCTTTAAAAAAACAGTCATTTGATGTCCACCATCAGTGTTTTCAGTGGACCTCCAAGTCCACTCTTGCCCTGAAATCACACCATGAAACAGTCCAAAGGCACCTCTCTGGGTCTGCAAACAACATATATCATATATATGATATTGATTCAATCCAACAAAGGTGAACACTGTCTGGGCAAGCTTTCCTTAAGTCTTTGCTGGACAGGTCTTTTACAATGTCAATGTTAAAACACAGCAACTGTTGAAAATGTTCTTATAATACATAATTAACCCTTCCTAAACCATCCATCACATATTGATTTGTGTTTAAAAGCCCTTAGGTTTCCATGTCTTTTGCTTTCTACCACAGGACATGACAGTGATTGAAACACTAAAACAGTGGTGCAAAGTACAAATCGACACACAAATTAAAGGTACACTCTGTGATTTCAAAACAAACCACTACACTCACCCTAATGCTGACAGAAGGGTTCGGAGGTATGTAACGCCCCTCAGATTTACTCCTCGGAGCTCTAGGTACAAAATGAATATAAAAAAACACTGCCTCACAATGGGGGGGGTGGGGGGGGGGTGGGTTCCACAATTTCTCTTCTAGATTAAATGTTTATGTACAACAAAGCTGATGTAAACAAAATCACTGTGAATGAGAGTGCGGTTTTAACAGTATTTTAAAGTGTTTCATAACACATAAGTACAATTAAACGTGAGCAGTTCCACCGACTGTTCAAAATTTCTGCATAAGGATTAAGAGCAATGTGATTTGAAATGAGATGGTCTAACGACAGATGGTGATAGGAACCAAACATCTGAAGCTTCAGTACTGATATTCAACCAAAGACATTCATAAATATGACAGATACTGCTGTGATAATAATTTGCAAAAAGAAAAGATATCGAGCTCTGCAACCGATCTCGTAGTGTCCAGTCTAGTCGTGTTTATATTTTTGGTGCTAGTTGGTGTAAAACATTAATCTCTTTGAGAGTATGTAATTAACTGGTAAGTGGTTAAAAACTAAAGGAAAGTGAAGTGAAGTGACCTCTGTGTCTCAGATCAAGAAACCCAATCATAAACCAAAACAAAGAAAGCAATGATTTGCTGCTGCTTTCTTGAATAATCCTTAAAATTTCCTAAAACCTAACTTAACTGTAAGGAAAATAGTCCCAAAGCAACTTTTCTGTTTAGATTCACTATTATTGATATTACTTTAAATTTTATTTATTAACCCTTATAGTCACGCGTGAACACACCTCAATATGAACAGTGTGAAATTCTTTCTCTGTATTTAACCCATTCACCAAGTGAAGCAGGGGGCTGCCGCCAACGAGGGGTGCCCGGGGAGCAGTGTGTGGGGACGGTACCTTGCTCAAGGGTACCTCAGTGGTGACACTAGCAGTTGGGATTCGAACCCACAACCTTCTGACTGCAGGGCCAACGCCCTTTTGGGCCATCCAAAAGGTGATCCTGTATTTTGGCCCTATCATCAGGAAAACGTGAGTTCAATCACAGCGATGTAACAGCAGTCCCTGGCCACTCTGGTTGAGTATGGAGAACTCCCAGTGTTGGTGACTGTGACTGTGTTGGTGGATGTGACTTTGGGACTGGGTGGAACTGGACATGACTAAAATTTGTGAAGGTTCACTGGATGCTGTATTTGTGTCGTAGGCATCATGATCCCTGGTTCCAATCACCATCACTGTAAAGAAACATCTGTGAGTTTCTCTACAATGAAAAAATAATCACATCAAATCACTCTAAATGACTTTGTTTACCCACTGAATTATGTAGAAATGCCAAACAATCGGTGGAATTCCCCTTTAAATGTTGCTGCATGAATAACAGTGTAGACAAGAGTGAAAAGACCAAAGTGGTGCCCACTCTTCATGAACAGGATAAGAATGTAACAGCATCTGGTGCAGCTTCGGGGTTTAAGTGTGCAGTTTGTGGGATACCTGACCCCAACTCCATTTCTTGACAGGCAGATGTTTTCATTCATCAATTAAAAAAAAAAAAAAATAGAATTAGCATTTAGGCCTGCATTCACATGCTTCATCACTGCATTGAGCCCGTTTTACCTTTTAGTCCCAAGGTGCTATGAAAAATTACGAAAAAAATCAGAGTTTCATTGTCTACTCTAAATATATTTTGTAGAAACAGCCAGAGGAAGTGAACAAAACTTGAGTACGCTTCTTCTCAGTCTGTGTGCAAAACTCTGACCTTTTATAAAAATATGTTAGGTCAATCCCTGCATTCAATAAATATATTACTTCATATAGTCTGCAATAACCATTGTATTTCACTCCCTCTGCCATATAAACCTTATGATTCTGTCATGCAGTGTTTAAGGTCTGCGTTTTAGAGGAACTGCAATACGTGAGCATTATCCCTTATATAAAAAAACACCATAAAAAAAAAAGCCATACAACCTACTTTCACACTGAAACACAAACGTAGTTCAGGTTTTAATACCCTAAACTAAGTTAGCATTAGATCCAGGATAGGGTTCTATAACAACCATATTATAATATAGAGTTCTAATGGTAACTAAAATATATAAATTATTCAAGGGTCGCTATCCAGTATCACAACAGTGTGATGATAACAGGCATATCGCTGTTTTAGAAATGCACAGTGAAAGTGCAAAGAAAGTGGCATGATTGTAACAGAGTTACAGACACATAAAACTTCACATCGGCTTTTAGACTGCTAACACTCCCACATATCCTAATCAATATGATCAGGAGGGGGTTCGGTTCTCTTGGAAATTCATTGCATAACTCGCTGTTTGTTTTTTCTACCTGACAGGTTCACTGTCGAAGCCTCATGTTTTGGTTGCCTAGGCAACAGAATCCGGGTTCGCAGAATCCCTAGAGCTGGCCATTCTGACCAGCCCCCTCTTCCTGAAAGGGCTACGAGCCGCACCACCCTCGACCGTCCCCGCAGCCTCTGATTGGGCCTCGAGAGGGAAGGAGTGCGAGGACTGGTCGCTGTCCGACAGCAGCTCCGACAGGCTGCTCAGGGAGCTCACATCCGATTGGTCGAAAGAAAACTGTGGGAGGGGCAGGCGGATGGGCAAATGAGGTTCTGAGTGAGGTTCCAAATGAGGTTCTGGTGGGGGGAGGGGCTTTGTGAGTGGTGGAGAATCGGGCAGATCCAAAGACTCCTGCGTGACAGCAGACTCGAATGATGGTGCCCGCCTCCTCAGGACTGTGCTGCTCTCTTGACTGGGGGTTGGAGGCGACTGAATGTCCGAATCAGTGGGTGGGTCTATGGAAATGCAAGGTGGGCTCATTTTCTCCTTTCTGGGGACCGGGGACACCGACCTGCCGCGCATTTGACAGGACGGCCTACGCTCCTCGTCTGCTGGCTGTTGAAGCTCCTCCCCATGCGTTGAGTGCCGGCGAGGGCAGGCAGGCTGGGTAAGGAGGCCGTGTGCATCCACGCTGTAGTATTTCCTCAGGTTCGAACCCTTAGACGCCTGCTGGTGAGCTCCACTGTCATTCTGCTGTGAGTTCTGTGATTGCTTATCAGAACAGGAAGGGGCGGTCACATAAGGAGATAAGGTGTGGCTACGTCTTAGCTGCTGGGAGGAGTCTTTCCTTTGGACAGAGGAATTGATTTGCCGAACCTCCTCGTCAGCCTCGTCTGTGTTGGGTAGATGTGGATGTATGTGCGCGTCTTTGATGGTTAGTGTGTGTGTGGGTTGGGTGTGTGTGGGCCTGCGGCAGGGGATGCTACGCTGGCTGTACGCGTGTCTGCTTGTCTGCACGCTTGCTGTCCGACTGCGAGGGAGGAGAAGGGGTGTGGCCTGAGGTGTGCAAGGGGCGGAGCCTCCCGTCAGAGGAACGCTGGGCACTTTGAGATGTAGAATTTCATCGGAGCAGTGCAAAAGTAAGCTTTCTCTGGAGCAAGGGTGGGCCGAGTCAACAGAATCACTCGTTACTGCCTCCTGCAGTGAAGGGGACAGTTAATATCAGAACTTATGCACACAGCTGTATTGGCTAGGGGTGCACAGCTCTGGTCCTGGAGGGCACAGACGTGTTGAATTAGGTGCGTTTGAGCAGATAAACTGTGGTGGACATCGGCCCTCCAGAACTGGAGCTGTGCACGCCTGCCATAGGCCATTCATAACCACAAATTCAGTACCTGTCTTTGAAGCATCCTGAGAGAACTGTCTCTACTAGTGCGGCGCTGTGGTAGAATCTCTAAGTGAGAAATGGAGGCTGACTGTAGTTTTGTGTCTGGAGCCTTCAGCAGAGATCCCCCTTTACATGGACGAGAGCTTACTGAGAGCGAGGAGCCTAAAAAAAAAAGAGTAATACTTACTCAACTTAATTACATGAATGTTTGCTTGATTTACTGTGTAGAGCACGGTTATTCAACTGGAGGGCCACTGTCCAGCCCAGTTTGGTGATTTCAAACACCCACTAAGCATGGCAATTAACAGTTGAGTGGAACCAGGTGTTTGTAGCAGGAAACCCACCAAACTGTGATGGACACCAGGGGTCAGGAAAATGTTTAATTCTTAGATGCATCACGATTCTCTTTTGAGAGATTCTGAACTGATTCATTAAACAATTTGCCAGAACCTGGCTTAGAGGAGAGAAAACACACATCTCACTGATACACATTAGCATCACAACTGTCATATATGTGAAATAAAAGACCCAGAATCATGGTAAACAGGACCATTTTGGACAAAAATGGCTTAGTTTAGCAAACTTCTCAAAAATGTGCCAAAAACGATTTAAAAAATGTAGTTTTTATATTTCAAAGGCTATTGTCCGACATTTTTGCGTTATCTATTTGTTACATTTGTTTTAATATTTCCCTTAGAATTACATAGGCTATTTCTGCAGCTGTGCCTTTAAGATTAATACATGAAACTTAGCTCTGCTCTGATTGGTTGTCCTGTATTCCTCTTCATTCAGAAAGCTGTCTGGGCTGAAATGTTTTTTTTAATCTCTTCTTGGCACCCTGAACCGAAATTCAACTGAATCATGAGGTGCTAGAGATTCCCACCACTACTGGATTCCCACCGCTATCCACCACTACCAGTCCTGGAAAAGGAAACCCCTGGTATACACCACAGAAACCCAAAAAGAGTGACTGCAAGATGAACGACTATGTCACCTGTTAGTGTTTTCCGATCAATCGACTGCTGTTTGGAGATGGGTTGGTCGGTGGGTCTGTATCCAGGCTTAATGGGGTAGAACATGTAACTGTCATTCGGCAAAGACAGCATCCTTGATATAGAAGGCTTCCCAACCGAGAGCAGGTTGCTATTTTGAGGGACGTCTCGCTGGAAATGTAATGATCACACATTAAACCGCTTACTCAACCTAAAACACCAACCAGACAGAGCTTGGTTATTGTTCCCTGCATCTATATACAGTACTGTTCAAAAGTCTGGTTAGCCGTTTCTAAAGAGAGGAATCAGTGTTTTTGTAAATCAATTAAACCAATTTGACTGCTGACAAGTGAATAAAACAATTCTAATATGTCATTCAGGTGCAACTTCACAGTTTCCAGTATACAGTAAGACAATAGAAAAAGAAAACAAAGACATGTGTAATATATCAGACAACTGTTTAAAATTAATAATACATTTATAATAACATTAATATCCAAAATTTACAGAAATCCAATATTTCAATTAGTGTTATACTGCAATTACTGCTATACCACTCCTCTTGATTTTGATCTGGATCCATTATTCTTGGCAGGCTGATTTAACACGATACAGTGACTTTTGTAGTTATGATGACAATGGCACCAAGTATCCCCTTCTTTGTATTAAAGTGAAAACAGATTTAAATCAAAATAGTCAACATTTTTTAAGTGAGAAAGTTTTAAAGTTGTTTAAACAAAATATGTGAGTATTTTGACACCCTTCATGGTGATGTACGTCACTCTGGATAAGAGCGTCTGTTAAATGCCGTAAACGTAAACGTCTCAGTTGGGCAACGTGTGTTTGAGATGTAGCTAAATGAGCCATAAAAGCTTCGCAAAAGTGTTTTAAAAAGTCATACAGTTTGGTCGGCATGATTCATTTTAAATGAATTAAAGAAGAATCAGAAGAAGAGGAAAAAACTTAGACCCTTAATAAATCCTTCATAAATATCTTTGGGTAAATAGTTCGGAATATTTCAATCCATATTGTATAAGCTATGAGTACAGAATAAAAGGACAAAATTGGTTACTGAGGGAATTGATTCAAAACTTCTGAATGGTAGTCTATCACTAAAATAAAATGACTTTTTTACACCCCATGTAAAAATGATCCAGGGCGTTTTTCGACTGAAAAGATATCAACAGTAATTGCAGCTCTGTTTTATGTTAACGTAGTCGGTAAATGCTCACACACTGTGACCACAAGGAAATGTATGGTATAATTAAGCTAAGTTCATTAAACAGTTTATAGTAAATACAGTGTGAATATAGTGAAGAACCGCAAGATGCTTACTACCAGTTCTGGTGCAGGTAACTGTGACCCTGAGGCCACAGCTTTATTCTCTGGCCCTGAGGCTCCGCCCATGGAGGCGGTGCTCAGCCGCTGAGCCTCCTGTAGCTCCTGCTGTAGCTCCGCCTCCATCTCCGCCTCCTCACTGGCTTCTTTATTGCTCTCTTCTAGATGCTTCATGAGCACAGCCACTACCACGTTCACCAGCACAAACTGAGCCACCAGGACGAACGTCACAAAGTACAGCGGGGACACCAGCGGCAGGTAACTCAGGCAGCGGTCTCCACTCTTGCACTCCCGCAGAGTGTCCTAGAACACACATGACCACGTTGCATAATGAATTCATTAATCTCCCAGCTGCAATGTGTTCCTAATTATACTGCGGATATCACTGGTGTCGCCTTTCAGGAAACGGATTTGTTGGGTAAAGGATAAATTGAATACTAAACATCTACAGAAATGCTACTGTTTCCTTTAGAGATGCAGCGTGGATGGTAGAGTTTACCATATCACTCTTGCACTAACCAACTGAGATTCAACAGCTGTACGACCAGCACTCTCTGGTTGAGCCGGTGTAATGGCAAGCTAATAACTAGGATATCCAACATTGTTAGTCTAGCTAACTTCTTGGAATTAGCACTATCAGTATTAGATATCCAAGCTCTAAGAGTTATGAATCGGTAATGAATGGCAAGAGTGAGAGTGAGCCCTACCCGTATCTAAATATTCTGGTTCTGCTAGGATAGTTATGGGCAGTCCAAATCATGCAGTTGCCCCACTAGATTATAATAGAAGGAACATTAACAAGTCAAGTGAATAAGACAAAAATCGCAGTCTGCTTCTATCTAAAAAAGTCAAGCTTTTAAGGTGATTTCTGATAGAAGTCTACTTACATTACCAAAGATTTCTGGTTGTGCACCATCAAGGTCTGTGGTATTGCTCCCACATATTTTGCACCTACATTGTTTGAAGTCCATTTTATTTTCAGTTGTAATAGATGTGTCCACAAATTTGTTTTGTGTGTCCACAAACTTTTTTTTTTAATCTCCGAGTATGTATTAACCAGTCATAAGCATGCAATACATGTCTGTGTTTATACTGCATAAAAAGTGAATGACAAGTGCATTCACTGGATTAAAAAAATATATATAGAATTATTGTAGATAAATTATTGTAGTTTTCCTTTTGCCTCTCTCTGATGTTATCTTGTTGTAATTTGTCCATATTTGATATTTTTAGTCATAGTTTTTATTTTCCATGGTGCATTTTTATTTAGTTATAGTGTCATTTTTGTTGTGGAAGAAAATTGGAAGATTGTTGTGTTTATTTGCTAGTGAAAACGCATCCTGAAATTTTATATTATTTCTCACTGCTAGTTCACTGATTGTTTCAAAGAGCTTAAAATGAATTTCTTTATCACTGCGGAGGGATTCCCAAGTGACATATTGGTGCAGTGTATGCTAGTTATTTAAATAGTGAGAGAACATTCATGGACACAAAGGATAATACAAAACTGTGAATTGTGTCAGACTAATGAAGCTGGAGGATGCAATGGTGCACTACAGAATATTACAAAGATGTTTTAAAATTAAATGCTCCTTTAAAATCAAATAAATTACAAGAACTTTTAGTCTTCAGTTACTGCTTGCCTCTTATTTTCTTATTTTTTAAATTCATTCTTCCCAAAAAAGTGTTATAACATTATGAAGTTGATATACAGTGTTATCTTCAGGCTAAATGTTACAGTAATTACAACAAAATGAAACTCAGTTAACTTTGCAGTTTTACCTTCATGATTCCGTTCCAGTTGTCTCCAGTAGAGACTCGGAACAAGGTGAGGAACGCCATGCCGAAGTTCTCAAATGTAGCGTGTCTGCTCAAACCTTCACACGGATTCTCTTCCGAGCATTCTGGGATAAGGGGGATGAACAGTAATTACGCCCTTCTTGACCTCAGTGTGCAGGGGAAATATTAACAGAGTAGAGAAGAAACTGACCAAGTTTTCCAAAGAGCTCCACTCCCAGAGCTGCATAAATGAAGAACAGCAGCATGAAGAGAAGACCCAAATTCCCAACCTGGAAAAAACAGAAATATTCTAGGAGTATATGCATATAAAAGAACATGCACGTAAGGCAGTAACTGTATTCAAGCGACACATGTTCACACATAAAGGCACCAACCTGGGGTAAAGCCTGGACTACTGTGTCCAGCAAAGCTCTCATTCCTGTGGCCATCTTCAGCAGCTTCAACACTGTGGAAAAAAGAGGTGAAGATTGTGAACTCCCCCCCCCCAACTCACAAACACTGCTGTTCCAATCCTTGAATTATTTAGTCTTGTTTCAGAGGTGTGTGAGGTTGTGTTTTCTTGAAACCCTGTACCTCTGGCAATGCGAAGTACTCTCATAATGCGAATGATGGTTGGGTTAATGGGTAATGAGGCATTCAGGTCAATTTCCTCAAGGGTAATGCCCATAACAGACAGCAGAACAATGGCCAAGTCCAGTTGATTCCACCTGAGAGAGAGAGAGAAATGGAAATAGTGCACACCGTACACAGCAAGGTCTTATAGTCTTATATTCTGTGGTTTCTCTCCACTGTTGTGTGAAAGGCCATGTTTCTAATCCTTTATTCATACACACTTTTTTCCCCTGATGTATACAGTCATATGTAAAAGATTGGGTACTTCAAATTATATGTTTTGTTGTCTTCAAAAACTGCTAATTAATCTGCACCCGATAATTCTTTTTAATACAATGATTGTATCAATCAAGAAATTTCACACAGGCTCTAAAGACATTTCCATGTAGGGCTGGGCAATGTAATAATTTTTATTGTTTTTGGGATGAATTATTAGAAAAGCCACATTGTGAATATCATCAGTAATTAAAAAAAAACGTTGTTCACTGTAAAGAGAGCACAATCAGACATGTTCATTTGGATTTATTGGAGAATATGAAATGCTGAATGAAAATTATTTGTACTCCTAGTTTAAATGGGGCATGGCTGGTTCTTTTATGTTTGTTTCAACTTTAACACATGACAGGTGTCAAATATAAACATTTTGACATATAGTATATTGTGAGTAATATTATTTAGCACCTTGAGGTTTAAAATATATATATTTTTTGTCATATTTCACACTCCAGTTTCCCTGACTTACCACACAATGTACCTCATTCACAGGGTAGCACCTCACCTTTCTTTAAAGAACCTCCTGAAGCCGAAGGCGACCAGTTTTAGAATTGACTCGATCACGAAGACCAGCGTGAAGCCATAGTTGAAGTATTTCAGTGCCTCCTCTAAATGCTAGATACAGAAAAAGATACATTACCGGCATTAAAAGTAACATGTACAGGTAGTCTGTCATACTCATCCTTTGGTGGATATTTGTTGGTGTTTTATTTGAATCAATATCTTTGTATACGGATATTTCTGTTTATTGTTTGTGGAGCCAGTTGTGACAGACTGAAAAAAATGTTAATCAGGACAGTTTTCATGGTGTGTTTTAAGCGATATCTCTCTGTTTGTTGTGAATATTTGCAGGTGTTTGTTTATCGCAATTTTCCTAATTTAATTAAGACTTGCATGTTTACATTTTTATCATTTTACATTCATGTAAACCAAAGCTACTGGAATCATGCTCAATTTAATTGTTGGCTATGGTCCATTTTCTCAGACTCAGATCTAATCCTAGACTAAATAGAATTTCCCATGGTGATTCACTGCTGAAACTGACTTCATTTTGGCGAGTCTGGTAAGACACCCCTTCTGAAATAACTCATTGAGGCCTATTTTTCTTCACATGAAAATGTTACAGGGGTAAGCAGGAGAAGAAACTGTTGTTTGTGCAGATGAGTGTTTTTATGTATTATTGCTAACCTTGTGCGGGACATTGCTGCTGCATAGCTGTTATGAAATGTGAGTGTTTGTGTGCATTGTAAAAAAACCTTAGGCTGGTTGTAGTGCTCCATGGACATGGTGAGGACATTAATGCCGATGATGACAGTAATGAAAAGGTCCAGGTAGTGGTTCGTGCACAGAGTGTGGATGTACAGACGAGCAGGAGAATAGTCTGCATAATAAGGTCTCTGAAGGGCCTCTGAAATGCACACACACACAAACACACACACACACACAAACCTCCTCATTAGACTAGACGGTCATTTAGGTACGCAAGCTTAAAAAAAGTCTGGCTTTTTCAGAATCCAGGGGCCGTGGTGTCCTTCCTGTGTGTGTGTGTGTGTGAGTGCGGATGAAAGGAAATGTGAAGAGAAATGTGTGTGTGAGTGTGTTTACAGCCTTGCTGAGCGTTTCCTTTTTAGCTGTATGACAGGCTGGTGTCGGCTGCCCCGGATTTTAAATGCCTGAACTTCATACATATTCTTACTGGGCGTCCTTGGTTGACTTTAAGGACACTCAGAAGAAGTGACGGATGAAGTCTGAGCAATGTGTGTGTGTGGTGTGTGCATGTGTGTGTGTGTGTGTGTGTGTGTGTGTGTGCATGTGTGAGTACTTTGTGGTCACTTTCAGATGTGAGCTTACTGACCCAGTTTTTGTTTGACCGGTAAAAATGCTAGCTTGGCAGAGAGTGTGTGGGCGTGTGTTTGTGTGTGTGAGTGGGTGTGTGTTTGTGTGTGTGAGTGGGTGTGTGTTTGTGTGTGTGTGTGGGTGTGTGTTTGTGTGTGTGTGGGTGTGTGTTTGTGTGTGTGTGTGTGTTTGTGTGTGTGAGTGGGTGTGTGGGTGTGTGTTTGTGTGTGTGAGTGGGTGTGTGTTTGTGTGGGTGTGTGTTTGTGTGTGTGTGTGTGTTTGTGGGTGTGTGTTTGTGTGTGTGTGTGTGTGGGTGTGTGTTTGTGTGTGTGTGTGTGTGTGTGTGTGTGGGTGTGTGTGTGGGTGTGTGTTTGTGTGTGTGAGTGGGTGTGTGTTTGTGTGGGTGTGTGTTTGTGTGTGTGTGTGTGTGTTTGTGGGTGTGTGTTTGTGTGTGTGTGTGTGTGGGGGTGTGTGTTTGTGTGTGTGTGTGTGTCTGTGTGTGTAGGTGTATAGTCACAGTTGGGAAATAGACGAGTCATCTGTGAGATCATAAAACTGTCCAGCTGAGTGTCCCCCTCCATCCATCATGACTCTGACCGCTCAAGGTGTCTTTGAGAGGAAAAATGGCTTCATATGTGTGTGTGTGTGTGTGTGTGTGTGTGTGTGAGAGAGAGAGAGACAGAGAGAGAGAGAGAGAGAGAGAAATGGTCTAAAGACACTCAAGCAGATTGAGTCTGTGCCCAGACCAGCGATGCGGCAGAGAGATGTACCCCTGCCAGTAGGAATCATAAGCTGTGTGTGTGTGTGTATGTGTACTCTTATTTATTTTTTGGGTGATAAAATTCCATGATGAAGTGCGGCAGGATTATGCAAGCAAGGAACATTCTACATGTTTATTCATTGTACTCATGTTTATGCATTAAATGATGCTCTTCTATCAAACCGCCATTGACTTTAATGAGGGATAACAGCGTGGAACCTGACATGGGGCTTTCTTTAAGTGAACTCGGGCTGACCTTTAAGAGAACCTGAAGATGAAAGTTTCCGCAGTCATTTGCTAAACAAACAACCCTAATATGCCGGCTGAGCTGAACCAGGGTTGGAGTCGACATTTTCTAATATTTTATATGTCAACCGTGTGTTTGATGGTTATACACATAGATTCTCATTGTTCTGTTTATTATGACTATTTAAAGGTTTAGAATATCTCATCATATTACTGACTAGTGTTATTTTATGCAATAAGAAATATAGAGTAAAGTACTATAAGTTAGATAACATGGAGTGCAAGTGCATACTTCAAGTGTTTTGGGAACAACAGTAAGATAAATTATGTACTTACTGGGTCATACTGTGATTATGTATTCATAGTAATTTATAGTGTTACTATTTATATATTATATTTATATATTATATACATGTCTGCATTTCTAGTTTCCCCCCACAGTCCAAAGATGTGAACATCTGGTGAATTGGATGTGAGTGTGTATGTGTGTCTGCCCTGTGATGGCCTGGCGAGGAAGTTTTGCCCTGTGACCACTGGGACAGGCCCCAGCCCCTCCCTGACCCTGGTTAAGGATAAGCAGTTCAGAAAACAGATGAATGGTATGAGGTATTCACAGCAGTATCAGACAAGAGATTTGATTATCACCTTTCAAATGATATTTCAAAAGTAATTTTATTCTGTGAATATTTCTTTCTTTTTTTTTTAATTATTCAGTTTGTTCTAAATGTCTGTATGGTGTGGTAATTTTTTACCTCACCCAGTGTAAAAGCTTTGGAAGCACAGTACTTTTATTGACTGCCCTTGTTGGGAAAGAAAACATTCCTTTGGATTCAGCTGCATTACTGCTTAGTAATGACTGTCAAACATAATCAACTATAAATTAAAAAACAAGCAGCAAACTAACAACAGCTGCAGAGAGTCAGAAAGGTCCTGAGAGCCTCCACACTTTTAGCCTGTCAGAGTCACTCACAAGAAGCCACTGTATCTGTATGAACGAGACAGAGAGGCTACAATCACAGAGGAGCCGGAACTACTGACTGCACATGATATATATTATATACACACCTATTCACTGCATAAATTAGACATTTCATTGCAGTCAAAATAAATCCTTATATTGTTGTGTTTTGGAAAACAAATTGGAAAGTGCCATCTGTCACTTACATTACATTAAAGAACCCACGTACCGTATTTTTTTTGCATTTTTCTTCTTCTAGCGTCTGCTTATAATGTTTGTGTAGTTTTCAGGTCCGTAATTCATTTTTCATGGTTATCTCTTTATATCGCTTATGGTTAATTTGGTTATTTTCTCAATGAACTCTTAAGTATGCAAATGTGCACTTTCTATTCATTCTTTTATGTAAAAAAAAATAAACATAAAATATGGCATAAGTGCGCATAAACTAAATATAAGGTTTTATTTTGTCCCAGTATGTTAAGTTGAGGAAATAAACAGTAATTGTTAATTAAATTGAGAACAAGAGAAGGATGTGGATTTCTTTTTCACGTATTTGCATCTCAGCAAAAACACCATTTGACCAGGGGCGCCCAATTTTAGGACTGTTGCTATCACCAAATGTACTGCTTTTTAAATGTAAAAGACTTCCTTTGGGGACAAATTTGAGGAAATACCTTTCAAAACAGTTACTGTAAATGCCTCACAGCCCTAATTTGAACTAGATTGACATGCACTATTTTACAATATATTATTCAATATGTTTCTCTGCAACAAAACTGGTTTTGTACTGTTGAAATATTTGAACGGCTTTTGAACAGTAGCATCTTCGCACACACACACACACACACACACACACACACACGCATACACACTCACTCCTACGCCTCTTCTCCAGGCGCCTCTGCCTCTTCTCCTCTCTCAGCCGTGCCTCCTCCTCTTCCTGGTCCTGCCGGCACTTGTGGAAGTTCTCCACCACCACGCCCACAAACATGTTCAGCACAAAAAAACTGACGATCAGCAGGAAGGAAATGAAGTACAGTAGCATCCAGGGGTTATGGTTCCTGATGGGCTGCACAGAGAAACGAGAGAGGCGGGGGGGAAACGAGAGAGGCGGGGAGAAAAACAATGTGAAGCAGGCGAGGAGGGAACGAGATGTTTCCTCTGCTGTTCATTTATTCATTTTTCCAAGAACAAATGACAAAAAACCACATCAATTAATCAGACTACTCAATTCAGACACAGCACGTTAACTCCCTTCAGCTCAGGAAACATTACTTCTTAAAGGGCCAACGTAACATTTTTGTCCCAGTAAGGTCCACATAGTGTGGGTTTGTGTATCAAAGACAGTCATAATTCATTTTACATGATTATCCAATCTCTCTTTAACCCCTAGAATGAACTAGGATTTTTTTTTTTATTGTATCTGTAAATGTCTTCATGGTTGTGATCAGAAGTTTACATACACTCATCATGGGTATGAATGTCATATTTATTTTGGGATTTTAATGATATATTTGAACCGTTCTTTTTCCAGGGCAGAATGATTACACGACATACAGCTTCAGTGATTTTTTTAAACCAAGAATTGGGTGCACAAGATTGAATTTTTTTAGGGTTGTCTCTAATCAACACAAGGTCAAAATGATCCACACAGGCTCAAATATTGTCACGTATGTGCCGCCTCCGCCACGCCCTCAAAGCGAACCTTCGTCTGAGTATTGAGGAGTCCGCTTCATGTCCCCCGTCTCCACATGCGGGTCAGGGCAACGCACCTGCAGCGCGGGAGGGCTTCGGCCCACACCAGATTGCCGATACCATGGCGCCCGTTAAGAGTCACCTGTGAGTCGTCTGTCTTTGTGCTTAGAGTCAAGTGTCTCTGTTTTGTGATTGGTGTTCCTGTCTTCCCTCAAGCCAGAACCCCGGCGTGCGGTCACCGGCATCGTTCTAAGTCTGGTCTGCTTCTTCTCCTGCTCACCCAAAGAAGGGGATGACGTCTACTCTTCATATCAAGTCAGTAAGCTCTGAACGTGCTCACCCTCTCTCTCTCTCTCCCTGCATTACAGAAGTACCCAGCTGGGCTGTCCCGTCAGCTGGCTGGAGAACACATGGGCTGCTGCGAGTAGTGGACCTTCGGTTCCAGAGTTGCCTCAGGAACCCCGGACTGGGGTCTAGAAGTATCGGGTCCTGCCCTGCCAAAGGTGGAGATACCTCACTGGCCATTAGAGGGAGTGACCCTTATCCAAGAGCCCAGAGGAAGAGCCCTAAAGTGGAACGCTGTGGTTAACGACTCAGTTGCATTTGTGTCGTGGCTCGTACAGAGCTCTGTTTGGAGTTCCTCATGAAAACCTCTGTACTAACGGTGATTCCTGCAGTTGTAGGAAAAGCAAGGTCTGTTCCAGGAAATCAACCAATTTAAATGAACTGTACCAATACTGCCAAAAGGAGTGGTCAAATATCCAGCCAGAATTATGCCAGAAGCTTACTGATGGCTACAAAAACGTGTTAAGGGACATTTAACTAAATATTAGTTAGTATGTACAGTGAAGGTCAGAATTAGTAGCCCCCCTAAAGAAATCACACAACCCACATCATTTCCATGGAAATGACAATAACAAAAACTGTTAATACTTGTATTGCTTCCCAAAGAACAAAGGCCAAATCTCCACAAAGTTTGATTAAGAAATTTTACTGATGTGCTAAATTTTAACAAGAAAACTGAAAAATGACTGAAAAATTATTAGCCCCCTGATATTTAATGGTCACTTGTGTGGCCTCTCTGTCTTACAACTGTCTACAACCTCTCCCTGTATTTCTTAACTAGGTTGGCATATGTCTCTTGAGGTATACAAGCCCACTCTTCCATGGCAAATTGTTCCAGCTCATCCAGATTACGTGGATTTTGAGCATGGACGGTGACCTGCCACAGATTCTCAATGGACCCTGATTTAGATGTCCTTCAAAAAGTTTGTGACTAACTTGGGTGTATACTTAAGGTCATTATCTTGCTGAAAGACCCAGCAGCGACCTAAAGCTAAACCTGCAGCAGATTTCTTTAAATTATTTTTCAACATGTCAACATACTGCTTTTTTTTCCATGATCCCATGAACACAAACGAGGTCCCAGTGCCTGAGGCAGCACAACAAGCCCACACATGATGCTCCCACCACCATGTTTAACAGTGGGAATGGTGTTTTTAGGGTTGAAGGCCTCTCCCTTCCTTCTCCAAACAAAAGCAACATCCCAATGTCCAAACAGCTCAAGTTTAGTCTCATCAGACCAAAGAACAGACTTCCAAACTCATTCCCATGTTTCATATGTTCATGGGCAAACTTCAGTCAAGCACTGATGTGCCCTTGTTTCAGCAATGGAGCTTTTCTTGGATAGTGACCTCGAAGTCCTCCAAGATGAAAAGCTCTCACTGTCTTCCTTGTCACATCAGCTCCAGAAGAGGCCAGCTCAGCCACAATCACCTTGGCAGAGACCCGGGGATCCTCGTTAATTATTTTTATCTTTAAAGTCTTTGAAATCTTGTGCTTTTGGCCATGTCCAGGTTTGTTTGCAACAGATTTTCTCTCCTAGTGCTTTGCAATGATGCATCGTACAGCTGTTGTAGACACTGTGAAGCGTTTGGAAATGGCAATGTAGCCTTCACCCTCACGATGAGACTCTACTATCCTCTTCATGAGTTCCGGACTAATTTCTTTTTTTTTTGCATGATGAAATTGCTTCTTACCAAAAGTTTAAGAGTAGTCCAAGCGTTCAAGTGGTATTGGCTCTGTTAACCAAAGTTCCTTATGTAAAGGTTTTTGCTTATTGATTACTCAGGTGTGGTGTGAAAGTTAACTGAATGTTTGGCTGTGTTTTTAAAGCTAATTGAATGGTCAGGTTTGTCTTGAAAGAGAAAAAAAACACAGGGGGGCTAGTCATTTTTCAGTTTTCTTGTTAAATTCAGGACATCAATAGAATATCTTAATCATACTTTGTGGAGATTTTGTCTTTGTTCTTTTGGAAGCAATACAAGTATTAACAGTTTTTGTTATGGTCATTTCCATGAAAATATATTAATGGTTTTGTGTGATTTTTTTTTTTTTTTTTTGGGGGTGGGGGGGGGTGGGGGCTAATAATTCGGCCCTTAACTGTATGAAATATTTGAGCCTGTATGTATAATTTTGACCTTGTGTTGATTAGAGACAGCTCAAAAAAAGGAAATCTTGTGCACCCAATTCTTGCTTTAAAAATCATTTAAGAAGAATGTGAATGTGTTGTAGAATCATTCTGCCCTGGAAAAAGAACAATTCAAATAAACCATTCAAAGCCCAGAATGAATATGACATTCATACCCATGATGAATGTATGTAAAGGTCTGACCACAAATGTATGTTTCTGTATATGGACCTTATAGACTCGAGAGTAAAGGGTATGACTAATTTTTACATAGTGAGGCACAAGCTTATGTTGGTTAAAGTGCAACACAATTTTTTTCTGTAGTTAAACAGGTTCAAGAAAAATGCGCTCCTGGTCACCTGTATTATTTAAATGTAGCATCATTTAAAATCTTCTAAATCATTCACGTTGAAAGCTAACCAGGTAAATGTACTGCTTCAACGGCCTCATTTGTAGCAGAGACATGCAGAATGCTTATACTAGAATATTTTATTATTGCCAAGTATTTCTGTAACCATACTCATTTAAGTATTTTTGGAGTAGGTAGCACTAGCTTCAGTAATGTGGCCGTGCTTTGCCCTGAAATGGGATGTGGGATGAGAGGACAGATATGATAGGGGGACTGACATTATTCCAGTGAAGAGGTGTAACTTTCATAATGAACGTGAGGTGAATTCCTTCCTCTCAACGCAAAGGGGGAGAGAAACTGTCAATGTGAAAGGGGGTGGCAGAAGAGGAGCTTATCAGCAAGAAAACAGAAAGAGAGAGAGAGAGAGAGAGAGAGAGAGAGAAAGAGAGAGAGTGTATATACACATATATATATACAGTATTTATGTCACAATTCTAAGAGAAAGCAATAGATACTTGTCCAAACTAAAAAATGGACCTCAGCTACTGCTATTGTTTAGGAGCTGCTGTGTTACTGTTGCCTGGTAGTATTGAGTGTGAGAGAGAGAGTGTGTGTGTGTGTGTATGTGTGTGTGTATGTGTGTGTTTGTGTTATGTATTATGTACAATGCTCTCTCTTACTCTTCGGAGTTTGTCCCTCCGCCCTACTCTCTCCCTCTTTGCTGTGTATCGTGAGATTTTGTGTGTGAGTGTGTGTGAGTGATTAAGTGTGTGACAGGCTTTTGGGAAGCAAACAGTAAATAGTAGGAGTGTTATTGTAACTTTGTTTTGGAACACTATAGAAAGAATTCAGAACAAAGGGAGATAATAAAAAGGTAAATAGATGTAAAGTTACACACACACACACCTGTTGGCCCACGGCCACTGCGTCTAATCCGTCATACATGATGCTGACCCAGCCGTCTTTAGACGACAGGACAAACAATGACATCAGTGCCTGTATAACAAATAGACAAAATACAAAGAAACAGCATTTGCTTTCAACAGCAAATTATTTAGCTTATTTTTTCTCTTATTAACCAAAATGTTACTCACTACTTTGAAATGTGCAATGACTGCTAGAGCTGGGATCACTTATCAATTTATAAATAATTATCAATAATCAATGTGATAGACTGGTGATCTGTTCAGGTTATTTCTCCACCTTTTGCCCTGAGACCGCTGGGAATGTCACCAGTTGCCCCCAGGACCCTGGTTATAGATAAACAGCTCAGATAATGGATGGATGGATGGTTCATCAATAATGGCCATGAAATCAATAAAGGGAACGTTTTGTCTTCTTTCCATTTTGTAAACATGAGTTTTCCGCGCTCCAGCCCTGACTTTGATTCAGCAGTGTGTAGCCCTGTGAGTGAATGATTAAGCGTCTTCAGGCCTTTTCTTTTCACACTGAGGCAATTTTAACAGGTGAAAAAGCAAATGCAAAAATCAAACACAGATGAAACAGCAAACTAAAGCAAAACCTTGATGGGCCTTTATTAAAAAAAGGAAAGAGAAAGAAAAGTTCTGTCACAGGGCTGGGTGTACGTGTGTTTGCGGAGGTGTCGGACGCTCTGCTTCACCTCCGAGGTCCGAGCATAAATTGCGTGAAGCAGAGAAGGCTATATTGAATTTTAAAGTTAAAAAGGAACAAATCTGATCCCATCCTGAAACAAGTATAGCCTGCAACAGCACATAAGTTCTTGCAATAGTGTATCACACCTGGCCCAGATTGTCAAAGTTGTATTTCCTGCGCACCCATCGGTAATTCGCGTGCAGACACTCAGACTTGTTGGTGATGTTTCTGGTGTCGAATCCTTCACAGTGATAAAACTTTCCCTTAAAGAGCTGAGAGGGGTGGAAAAAAAACTTATAAACACAATTAATCAGCACATCATGAATAAATAAGAGTATCTGAACAGATTCCTCCTGGCAAAAACTGATTAAATATAGGCTGGTTCCGCATGAATAGTCCACACTACACTGAACAAAAGGTTATTAACATGTTAAATCGGCTGATAATTAGCCTTTGACAGAGTTTGAATCAGAGTAATTATCAGGAAGAGTCGACAATTACATCTCACATTTCAGTTTAATTGAAGGCAGCTGCTCCATATTTGATTAACCTACTGACCTCAATGTACTCCAAGTAAGAAATAAGACAGTGTGACAAATTTTGAAGGGACTGTACTCACAAAAAAACACTGGTACGCAGTTAATCAGCCAATACATGTTAAAATTCGAGTTTTAATTTCGGTGAAACACACTGCTTTTTAACAATTTTCGCTTAGTAGGTAATTGCTGAAGGCAGCCTTTGTAGACAATAGAGTCTGTTTTCACAAATCTCAGGAGTAGGACTGCTGATCTAGAGTCAATTGTCATGAACATATGGTTAAAAAAATGTCATTTTTATAGCTTACAGTGACTCATATTGTGCCCTAAACCACACTGCAGCCTTTGCAGCTCTGGTTCTGAACTAATAAAGCAACATTCAGACTCCAAACATGTCTTTGGAAGGTGGAAAATTGTGTTAATTTGATTCTTTGCCAAAACATTCCTTTAACTTTCCACACCAGCGCTTTCAGGCTGAATTGGGGTGAGTGAAAATAAAACATGGGATTGTTTTTTAAACGATTAAAGTGCTGAATTGGAAAGGCTTTTAAGTAAAAGCCCCAGGGAACTTGGTTCCTTTCTAATTAGGTTAATCTTGTTCTTGTAGGCATAGAGTATGCACATACACACATTGTTAGGAAAAGTACAAGTACATTTTTGTCACAAATAATGTAAAAGTTACTCTTAAAGTTACAACAGAGGTCCTTAAGGTTCAGCTGTGTCCATGAAACCTTTAAGGCAGACATAAAAAGCATATATTTCTGCCATTTCATCTAATCAGTTGGATGATTTTAGAAAAGAATAAAACACCGTCTGCACATTAGTGCTGCTGTGTCAAGGTCAGTGTGAATGGTGTAGTAGATCTGTGTCTCAGAGAATTCAGCTGGTTCTTTTAACATATTTTTGTTGTCTCTGCTGTCATTGAATTTGTGTTCAATAATATTAATAATAATAATAATCATCATCATCATAATAATAAACAAACTGTCACAACCAGTTGAAGCATACACTGTATATTTTGAGTGTATGAAGTGTTGAATAAGGGTACAACAATTATAATATAAAAAGATGAATACCAAAGTAGATTTAAACCCCTTATGCACCATGTTGAATATCTAATGCAATGAACTAGCCATCATAAGTGGTAGTGAATATGGGTGTGAATGTCTGACAGTGCTGCTGTCTGAACTGGTCTGTGAATTTATACCTGCACCCCCAAAATGCCAAACACAATGAAGAAGGCACAGCAGATCAGCACGATATTTCCGATTGGTCGCAGAGATGTTATCAGAGTTTCAACCACCAGCTTTAGTCCTGGAGCTCTGCTTATAACCCTGATCACACACACACACACACACACACACACACACACACACACACACACACACAAAACAACAATCTCGCCAGAGCTGAATCAAAACACAAAAGCTCAACACCCTAAAGAGTGCCCCCTTGCCACCAAAGCTACAGTCTGTGTTGTTTTAGGACCATGGACAGCGCCACCCAAAATTAGACTGGTAGTGACCAGCTAGTCTGGGATTTTATGTCCAGTTCCACCCACAGGGTTTCCATGCACTATGTCACTTTTTCTCTGGTCCCTCCCACACCAGCAAAATTTTCTAATAACTTGGCCTGAACCCACAGGTCAATGCAGGTCAAAAAGGCAACCCACATATACTGCAGACTGGACCTCATAAAACATTTATACTGTTTGGCTGCATTACAGTAAACAGTAAACTGTGGTTGTGATCTCTGTTCTTAACATTCCTACTTTATTCCATAACTGTGGGTACATTAAATATCTGCGGATATGTTATGCATTTTCATCAGTATTTACTCTATACAGTAAAACAGTATGTGGACACCTGGCATATATATATATATACACCTATATATAAGCTTGTTGGACATCCCATTCCAAAAACACGGGCATTAATGTGAAGCTGCCCACATCCCTTTGTGGCTATAACAGCTTTCCACAAGATTTGAGAGTGTGTCAACTTTGCAGCTCATCACAAAAGTGTTCATCCGTGTTGAGGTCAGTTCCTCCACATTAAACCTGTCAAACCATGTCTTTATGGACCTCCCCTTGTACACAGGGGCACAGTCACGCCAATACAGGGAACGGTCTTTTCCAAACTGACGCCACAAAGTTTGAGGAATACAATTGTCTAAAAATATGCTGCAGCATTAGAATTACCTTTCACTGGAACTAAGGGGCTGGGCCAAAACCCTGAAATACCCCAGACCATTAGCTCTCCTTCACCAAATTCTACTGCTGGAACTATGTTTTTTGGTATGTAGCTTTCTGGACTGAACTCAGCTAAATCCATGTTTGTCCATCTGGTCTGTGACTGTGTACCTGTTCTGGCTTCTATTTACCTTACTATTTAATAAACAAGCAATACAACAAATAGGCACTAAAGGAAAATACAGCAATAGTATATTTTGTAAATGTATTTTAAGCCAAGTCACCTATTAAAAAAACTGGTGTGCCCCAGTATCTAACTTGCACCACATGATGTCTTCTCAGGAAAAAGATACTCAAAAATCCTGAACTTATGTCTTTCTTTCAAAACATTTGTAAAATGGTTGGGTGTTAGTCAACTATAGCTCAATAAATTCTGACTAATATTGAATGGAAATACATTTAAAAATGTCCTGACAGGGCCTGACATACGTATGAGCAGAGGTACGGTGCAAAATGTGTTTTGATGCAGAAGCTGTGCCACCTCCTACCTCCATGCTCATTAAGAAAAAGGTTTAAAAGGGCGGTTATTTCTCTGGAATTGCCAATAATGTTTTAATAGAGGTCTAGCCAATTTACTCTGGATAAGAAAATTGGGTTTGTGATACGATAACACAGACTGCATATTCCATTTCATTTTGCACTGCTTCTTCTTACCCGTACATCTCATCCCGTGAGTAGTAATAGTGTTGCTCTCTTGTTAAATTTCCTTTAAGAACATGCTTGAGGCCTCCGTGTAGCCTGGACTGCTGCTGTCATTGTTAAAGTCTCCCTCCCCAGTCTCTGAGACACATCCACAAATTTACAACTGGTTTTAAAAGGTGTAAATTCAGCCAATAAAAGCTAGGAATTCATTCGTAATCTACTGTATTTAAGGAATGCAGTACACCGTTGCAAAGTTTCTACTGTAAATTTGCATCAGTTTATAGTGTACAGTATTACTGTGGATGGAGAGGTCTGGTGTGCCAGTGGACAAGTAATTTCACTTTGTCAAACAAACCAGGGGGTGTAAGGTGTTGGAGAGTTGTGATTGTGTGGTCTACTTAAACTGTCTTCAGCAGGTAAGTTTAGTTTGTTTGAAGTTGCTTGCTATCTTCTGGTTGTCTTGCTGTGGAGTTAGCTTAGACTTTTGTTTTAGAACTGCTTTCACCTGGTCTGAGTAGATTTAAGGTGTGAATTGCTAGGCAGGTTTAATAGGTGCTATACAAAAAGACAGGCTTTGTGGTATCTCAGTTTTATTTGCGTGTCTTCAACTGTTAAGTTAAGCTTGTTTGAGGTTGATTTCTATCTTCTAATTGTCTGTCTTGCTGTGGAATTAGCTATCTTGAATTAGCTACCTTGTTGTGATTTTGTTTTGTCAACAATACCTTGTTTCGGGCTTCTGGTGGCCTAGTGGTTAGGGGGTCGCTTCTGGATTCAGAAGGTCATGGGTTTGAATCCCAGGACTGCTAGTGGCACCACTGAGGTACACATGAGCATAGTACTATCCCTACACACAGCTCCTGGCTGCCCACTGCTTCACTTGGTGAATGGGATAAATGCAGAGTAAGAAGTTCACATTGTGTGCTGTGGTGTGTTCATGCAGGACTACTGGTGGCCACTTTACTTTTCTCTTGTGTATATTGACATTACTACCGCCAGAAGGTAGCGGTTAAGCACCTTGAAGCTGGCCGTAAAAAGTGTGTGTAGATTAGAAGCATGCAAAGCCAAAGACTCCAACAGCTGTGGAGAAGTTGTGTGGAACTCCTTGAAAAAAATGAGGTGCAATATAAACAGCTGAAAAGCGTGAATGGGTCTGTGTATGTGTGCTTGTTTGTGACAACGTTGGTAGTATCAATTCTCAAATAATAGTCACGTAGTTCCCAGCCATTACAGAATAGTGTTTTGCTTGAAATGTCCATTCTTATGAGACAAAGAAGAGTACTTTGCGTTTTTCCATAAACACGCACCCATGTTTTACATAACACACAGGGAGATAACAGACCCATGATGGTAAAATGGGTAAAGATGACACAGTGAGTCGTCTTCTCCATGTACTATTCAAGATGTAATCTTCCTATTAGGGTAAATGCCGTCACGGAGCATAAATATATGCTGATGAATCAATGATACATCCAGCAGACATTAAATGTACCCACAGAATGACTCAGTACTCATAATGTATTTACACAGTATATATAAACACTGCCAGGCAGCGGTGACTCATATCTCTCTCTCTCTCTCTCTCTCTCTCTCTCACACACACACACACACACACACCCCTACCGGAGAGGTCTCAGTGTTCTGAGGAGACGCAGCACTCGTAAGATTCCCAAAATTCGGTTGCCTCCAGATGAGGCCAGTGACACCAGAATGTCCACTATAGACACGAACACCAACAGGCCATCTAGAACATTCCAGCTGCTCTGCAGGTACGCACCGGGACCCACGTACAGCCCCATCGCCACCACCTGTCTCAGCCACACACACACACACACACACATGTATACTCCACTACTGAAGTAATGAATGCAATCATATTACACCCATTATATTGTTTTATGTACCTTAACAGTCATCTCAGCGACGAAGATCACAGTGAAGATGTAATTAGACACACTGAGGAAGACTCGCTCCTGTAAAGAGAAAGCACATTCCATTTGTGAGAAAACTAACTCAGTACGGTGTGCTTACCCAAACACCTTAGTTACCATATATGGACTATTTAGATTGGAGAGTGAATGGTACGTAGTATAGTGTTAAAATGTACCATTCACTCTCCAATCTATATAGTCCAGCAAGGTACTATCCCTACAAACAGCTCCTGGCTGCCCACCGCTTCACTTGGTGAATGGGATAAATGCAGAGTAAGAAGTTCACATTGTGTGCTGTGGTGTGTTCATGCAGGACTATAGGGGGCCACTTTACTTTTCTCTTGTTTACCAGCACAGGGTAAATTCAGTTTTTCATTTCACATGCGCTTTAATCTACGAAAAGGGAGTTTACAAGTAGTTTTAAGAGGGTTTTATTTGTATAGTGCTTCCTTAGATATAAGGTTGGAGCACAATTCAAGACGGGAATTTTCCGGATTATTCATTCTGGGGAAAAAAGAAGGGGGAATTCACTTCTCCTTGTTATGGGCCCTTCAAGATACAAAAGGGAGTTCATGAGCATTTTTAAGTGGCTTCTTTGGACGACGCTTTCTGAGACCCAAGGTTGCTGCACAGTACAAAAGGAATACATGCACCAAAAAAAAAAAAAATAACCCACACTGACTAACATTGGAATTAGACTCCCAATTTTCCTAATTAGGGCTCCAAACCATCACACACCCCCAAAAATCCCTCTGATGGTAATTCTTAAAAAAATGGAAAAACTCATATAGCTGGTTTAGCAATGGATTAGTGTGGGGTTTCTGACTGTTGACATACCGATAATCTTATGGAACAGAGGCATCAGTGTTACAGTTTTTAGGGGAAGACCTGTAAGACGATAATAAACTTTGAAAACCCAACTTGGGAAATTCCTAATCATGAAAAATGTGGGTTTTCTTATATTGCGATAGTCATTCCAATTAAACATGGCAGCTGATCCGAAAGATTTTCTCAATTTTGGCACAGTAATTCCGCAATAACAGAAAAGGCAACCGCTTAAATTGGGCAGCGGCCACATATCAGGGATCTCAAATGTCCACAGTTGTTTTACAGAGGTCCTGTGTCCAAAAGACTCAAACTCTGGATCATTTAAGCAATGCAATACGATCCTTCATGTCACTTGCTGTATCATCCCTAGTGAGCCAGTTCCAAGGGCACATCGCTCTTCATAAATGGGCTTCCTGTACAGAGTGGTGGTCCTTCACAACCATGCTTGCAGGATGTGTCATATCATGACACAATTGCAAAAAATGTGTTTCCATTTTATCTGTGCAAAGTATTCCTTTGAATTGTCTGAAAAACCACCTCAGGTGATTATAAAAACTATTTGCCAGTGTTTAAATTCTGTTTCCATTACTTGTGTTTTAGGCAATTTCAAATTGTAAATGAATAAGGTTAATCGAAAATGCACCTTCTGAAGTTCAAATAGACTAGTGGGCTAATATTAGTGATTATGAATGTCTTTGCAGAAACTGTAATGCTGCAACTTTGCTAATATATTAGATATATATATATATTATATAGTAAATATTATAATATTACTGCTTCACCAGTCATGATTGTACACCATGACTGTAGTCGTGACAAATCGGATAAATCAGGCCACTGAATTCAGTGTTTCCAGGCAATAAACAGGGATCCACACCTTCTTAAACATCAAATTCAAGACCTTTCTGAGGACCTTCCAGACCCAGTTTCCTCAAATTCAACTTTTGGACCTCAGTAAGCAAGCCCTTGACCAGCTCGAGGCAGGTGGCGCATGAAACAAATAACAGAGTGGGAAACACATACAGACTGTGGAACAGTGCCTGTTTACTAATGTTAAAAATGATCAAAGGATCTTCAGTTTTTATCATTGCACAAACTGTATCAATTCAAGCACTTTCAATGACCCATGTCTGTTTATGTCTATCATCAAAAAAACCTCAAGGATTACAAGGACCCGTGGGAACCGTGAAAAGATCTGACCTGACCATGTATTTCAACATTTAAATGTTGCATAAATGCAGTAATAGTCTTAAGGGAGCAGGAGGGTGATGGGTTTTGTGTGTTAGGAGAGTGATTTACTGACTACTGTAACACTGGGATAAGGATGAATGGATGTGGTGCGGTTGAAGTCACCATGCTGTAAGGCTGAATGTCGGGTCTCTCAAGTGCGATGGTGATGCAGTTGAGGAAGATGAAGATCAGGACAATGTGATCAAACATCTTATGAGTGATGAACTTCTGACAGCGCAAACGGAACCTGTACAGAGAATGAGAAACAGAGAGCCGTGTCAGCGTGCAGGTGTGCGCTTGTTCACTTGCCATGTGTGAAGTGTGTGAAAGCACTTGAGTGTACTCACTCATTTTGAGGGGAGAACAGATAGAGTGACCATTCTTCGTGATCTCTGCACCACTGCGGTTTGTATGGCTCCAGTATCCTTTTCAAAATTAGACACCAGCTCTGCAAAACACATACACACATACAGGAAAATGACACAAGCAAATGCACACACAAGGTCTTTACAAAACACATGATCTCCACAGGTTCGAGAAAATTAAAGGCTGATGCAATTTAAGAACATTAGCCCTACAAAAAGCAATACTAGTAATAATGGAAAAAAAACTACTGTGACCAATAAAGGGACACTGCAGGCAAAATGAAACATTTAGTAATTACCAAACTTGCAGATTCACCTCCTACAGTGGTGCCACAACAGTTTCAGTTGTTTGTTTTAAAGACTAAAAAAACATCCCCTGTGATGCTGAATCTTGAAATAGGGAGGGACTTTTGAGAAATGAATGTAGAAGAATGTCACATAGCTCATGTAACTGCTATTAAGTCAAATAGCATGTCATTGGCCACTTAGGATTTCTTTACTGCAGTGTAAAAATAACTTTTCTGATGGGTTTTAATTTGAATATTCAAGTATTTGTTTGTTATGTGGTTTTCATTTCCACTTTTATTATTTGGATAGTTCATCCTCAAGACACCAACACAACTGTCTGACACTCCTGGCATTTTCAGAGATAAAGGCTTAGTGTCTAAACAAAACATTTTATTTATAAAAAGCAGGAGAGAATGGCATTTTCTTGAAGAACATGATGTTAGGAAATAAACCTCATAATAACTTGCCGAGTCACTCAGCTACCAAAGTTACTGCACTCACGATGTGAGTTATAAAGTTGAAGTTGGCTTTTTGTTTGCAGCAGCTTCTGTAGGCCAAGTGATTGTCTCATCCCATCCCGTTACTCACTATAACCATCAGACAGTGCTGGAATTTAGTAAATAGAAACTGTCAGTACCAGCTGGTCTTCGACTTATATTACTCTCTCATGAGACTGCAGCTGCCTGCACAGTGGGAGGCTGGCTGTATTTTAATGTTCACCAAAATGCAACAAAATGGAATAACCTTAGTGTGTTTTGTACAGTTTGTACTTTGCGTTATCGGTGCTTATACCAGAATGAAATCTACGACAAAACTTCAACTGGTGTCTCATTTGTGTACCAGGGGTCACTAACATACCACCTCATGTGAATTTTGGGTTTTATCCTAGATGTTAAAAGGTGAAAAAATTATGTCTTTAAGTTTAAGTTTCAGGAATTTAGTTTTGGGTAACTAAAATTGAAATCTATCCCTTAAGCCATAAAAAGTCTCTGGCTTTCTTCTGCCAAGAAGACCAGCACATCTGTTTTTTCAGGTTTAATAGGGTTGACTTGCTAAGACCATGTTGAAATGTAAGAAAATAAAATTCCAGCTCTTTCAAATTGCGATTTTAACATAAAAATGGTGATTGGTACAGGCCCTGCTACTACTAGACTGGTCAACATGCTTGGAAACCTCCAGATGCCAACAACTCTGTTCTTTTATATAACAGACAAACTGCCTGAATGACATTGGGATGAACATTGTAACCTGCAGAATCTAACTGAGAGAGAGAGAGTGACATACGAAAAGAGAGATGGTTGTGGTCTGAGAGAAGGAAAGAGGAAGAGAGGGCATGGCTCTAACCTCTTCAAAGTCCTCATCATCATCAGCATTTGAGTGTATAGGCTGTTGCTGAGTTGTGTACGGAGAAGAAGGATAGGATCCATCCACTCTGCCGTTGCACTCGAAGTAAGGGCGGGACATGGGCGGGACCTGCAGCAGTTCCGGCATGTCAAATGATTCCAGTCGTGAAACTCCACCCAGGCTGCCCGTCCTGCTGGATTTCCCCTCTTCTGATTGGTCGTCATCCAAGCTGTCTCTTCCCTCACCCGACAGCAGCGACTCACGCTCCCCCGACTGGCCCCGCCTCTTGAGACTGGGGGCGTGGCCTAGGCTGTTCCAGCTGGAACGACGACTTCCCCACAGACTGGACTATAAGCATAAATACACACAGATATGTACATTTAAAAGCTATGATATTTGATTTGTCCTGTTATAAATACATATATTATTCATTCATTACATTTAATTTTTTTTTTTATTCTGGAATTTTCCCTATATCTTCTCATATTCAAAAAAGATAAGATCATATTGAACATACAAAACCGACTGTAAACAAGATGTTCCTTTCTAAGGGACGGTCTCTCTTTTCCTGCAGCTCAATGGCATCCTCTATTAGAAACACTGTCTGTAAAGCAGAACTGTGCCATTTGGCTCCTACTGAACCCAGCTGGACATCCAGGGGAATGCAACTGTGTGCATGGCAAGACATATTAAAATGCACAGAGAGGTCAGTTTCTATTCCTTAGAGTGGTGCACAAATGCAGTCGGGTGTCACATAGTTATGTGCTAAAAAGAGTGGCTAGCTTTCTTGTGGTTCACAGCAAACCACTCTGAATGCCCTTTTAACATTTTAACCATTTAACTATGCAAAAATACTTAAAAATATGTGTAATTCTCCTTTAAACATCACAGTATTTATCCCAAAAATGCAAAAAATGAAACCCTAATATGAGGTTAATATGGGGTTAAGTAAAGTAATGTTTTTCTTATTTTGCTTGAAAGAACCATGACTAAAGCATTGCTTCAGAGGAAATTAACCAGTAAATCCAAGGTGTAACTTAATCGAAAAGACACGATACTAAGCTACATACAGCTACAACTTTTTGCTGACCTGACAGTCCTACTATAACGGCCACTCATTAGATTTAATGTCTATCTGCCAGCTATTCTCTTTCCATTACTCTTATGCATTGTGTGTGCTATCAGTTGATTATACTGTATAATGAAGGTGTCCCTCACAGGCCCAGTGCTAGGCAGGAGGGGAAATGAGTGTGCGTGTGCAGGTGAACAGTGTTCGTGCTCATCTAATTGAAAACTGCCATGAATCTTGGCTGCTGGAATAAACTTTCCTTGTGGACTTTTCTCAGTTGGAGTGGGTGGTGAGATTGTAGGTTCTTCCCTGGTGAGCAGAGCTGTTTTCATGCTACGTAAGCAAATGCTAACTGTCTATCATTTCAGACAGCGGACAAAGTGAGATACGGACAGTGAGCTAATACTGTCGATACACATAACAAGTAGTGAGAAGAGCTTCATGTTTAGCGGCTTAGCTAAATGCTACTTTTATACAGTAAAAGTAGCATTTACCAGTACATTTTGTAAATTTGTAGATTTTGTCTTGTAAAATGTACTTCAAATAACAAGTCAACAGAACATAAGACAGATTTTTAAGAGGTAGTATATGAGTCGATATAAGAGCATCCATTATCAACCAAAGTACATTCTGTAAAACAAGAATTTTTGGGTATGAGTGACCATTTAACTGAATGGAACTAAACTAAATTCACGTTCCAGCAGTGGTCTGCTGGTATTGTGTTTAAGTGTGTGTTTGTACATTTGTGTGGACTCTCATTTGTACTCACCAGTGATCTCTGGTCATGGTGCTCGTTGGAGGCGTTGCTGCTGCGTCGGGACTGGCTGTCAATGTGGGAGACCTCAGTCCTGGGTGTGGCACTGGGGTGTGTGTGTGTGTTGTGAGGGGGCATCATGGCTCTGGGCTCCAAGTGACCGTTAGAGATTGGCATCAGTGTCTGCATTTTCACCTCTGATCCTACGACCAAGCACAGGATAAAACACACTGCATTCTTCTGCAGGCAAAATCTGCTTTTACAGGAAAACATACAAACAACACACACACACACACACACACATACATACCAGAGTTTAAGAGTTCTCTCAATTTGTCCTCATCATCAAAGTCAGAGGAGAGAACATCATCTTCACTCTCTGACCTGCTGGCATCTCCCTGTGGGGACAGAGAGAGAGAGAGAGAGAGAGAGAGAGAGAGAGAGAGAGAGAGAGAGAGAGAGAGAGAGAGAGAGAGAG
>JBBPCX010000088.1:29482681-29483964 GCA_037974365.1 Hydrocynus forskahlii | reverse complement strand
CACTCACGCAAACACACACACAGACACACACACACAGACACACACACACACACACACACACACACACACACAGACACACCCACAGGGACACACTCACATGGACACACACACACACTCACACACACAGACACATACACACACACACACACACAGAGACGCACACACACTCACACAAACACACACACTCACAGAGACACACACACACTCACAGAGACACACACACACTTACACAAAAACACACATACACACAGACACACACACAGAGAAACACACACACACATACACATATACACTTACAAGGAACGCAGAGCATGACTGGAAGTGCTTGAGAAAATACTGCCAATCATCTTTTAATATCATCAGAACATTAATGTGTCTAAATGACACTTACAAAGAGCAAAGAACGTGGAGAGAACACTGAAAGAACACTGAGAGAACACTGAGACAATGCTGGGAGAATACTGAGAGAATGCTGAAAGAATGCAGAGAGAACACAGGGAGAACACTTAGAGAATGCTGAGAGAACAGTAAAAGAACACTGACAGAACACTGAGAGAATGCTTAGAGAATGCTGAAAGAACATTGAAGGAACACTGAGAGAACGCTGAGAAAACACCGAGAGACTGCTGAGAGAATACTAGGAGAACACCAAGAAAAAGCTGACAGAATGCTGAGTATAGTAAGAGAACATTGAGAGAACGCTGAGAAAAAGTTGACAGAACACTGAAAACATTGAGGGAACATTGAGAGAACGCTGAGAGAATGCTTAGAAAAAGTTGACAGAATGCCGAGAACACTGAGAGAACACTAAGAGAACACTGAGAGAACATTGAGAGAACATTGAGTGAAAGCTGAGAGAATACTGACAGAACACTAAGAGAATGCTTAGAGAAAACTGAGAGATCACCGAATTTCTGAGAGAACACTGAGAGCAATGAGAGATCACTGAAGGAAAACGCTGAGATAACACTGAGAAATTCTGAGAGAACACTGTGGACACTGAGAGAACACTGAGAGCATGGTTGGAGAACATTGAGAGATCACTGAAATTCTGAGAGACCACTGAGAGAACACTTTGAGAACATTGAGAGAACAGAAAATGCTGAGAGAGCACTGGGAGAACGCTGACAACACTGAGAGAATGCAGAGAAAGAGCTGACAGAACTCTGAGAGCAAGCTTAGAGAGCATTGAGAGAACACTGAAAACATTGAGAGAACACTGAGAGAATGCTTTGAGAACATTGACAGAATAGAAAATGCTGAAAGAGCACAGAGATCCTGCT